>JAGVSP010001411.1:0-85894 GCA_022494985.1 Micrasema minimum
CCTAAATTAAAAATACGGGAAAAACACCATACAAAACCCCATAGGTACCTAAATACATTTTATAGTTTCAATTTTAACTTCGTAAATGTTACTCAGCTGTTAGAAGAATTTTTATAGGAGTTGATCCAAGCATGTTATTGAGACTTGGGGCAATTCTCAATTAAAGATTAAAAAATCCAATTAAATTTCTCTTGTAAGATACATAAATATTATGTAGATAGGTATATGTATACTGCCATACAAAGCACAGGGGGGTATCTGCAGTTTTTATAAAAGGAGATATTATTATGATACTGCCAATTCAATCCCTTAATGTCACAAAAAGTTTGGTGTTATTACTCTAGTTTTAGATTAATTTTGGTTGCCTCTACATGTTTTCCATAAAAAAATAAACATTTCTTTTAATATTTAAAAAAAAAAGAAATGAGTTACCCCTCTCTCACAATACAATATTTGTTCTAGAATATTATGGAATCAAAAATACTAAGTGAAATTAGCGTTAACTGCAGTAGATACCGCTAATTAGCTATTCAAGGATCAATTAATTAGGATTTTCATTGGCAATCATTTTTCTATCTGTCTTCACACTTTTCCTTAAGCATGACATTAGTAGTTTATTTAAGTAAAGGATTGAGAGTTGGTTACATTATCGCTATAGTGTAAAAATGATTATCATTTGGAAACGTGAGCGGTGAGCACAATATTTCTAGAGACTATGTGACTCAGAGATTTAGTTCAGAAAAGGATGTAATTGATTCTCCTACCACAAAGATAATATCGTTGTTTATTGATGTATTATATTTTGTTTTTAATTTCAAAATTTGATTGGTAATTCAGTTTGCTTATAATAATTCACGTTAAATTGTATTTTGTATTGATTTTTAATAATCAATTGTTGCATATTAAATCAATAATATATCAGCATCATCAATTCATTTCCGCTCCCTGTGTGGAGCATATGTATTTCACAAACTGCCTAAAACTTAAGCTGTCGGTCCTCAGTTCCGCGAAAGAGTCAGGTCTAACTAAGAGTTTTGAATTATTATTTTTAGACGATGCACTTCTTAATACAAGGCACTTATTCTCGCTACACCAAACAATCATGAAATAAATTATTCTACTTACTAATGGTCTCAAATCTCTTTAGAGTTGGCCATTCATCCAGCTAGTAAGTACCTATGTACGTAGGGACTGAGTGGATTGTAAAACTCCTATCTAGGTCCTAGACAAAGCCAAACAGTTAGTCGTCCTGCAGAGTGACGATAAGAGAGTAAATATGTGGGAAGTCTGAAGTAATTAACAAAGTATATATAAACAACATTTTGAGTGTGTCCAAATACTGTAGACAAAAACTGGATTTCACCCATTACGGGCTAACAATTACAATTTGACATCTCAACAGAGACGAGAAACTTGGAAGGGAATATTGATATCTAGGCGTTTACAGGGCTTATGACCTGTCATTGGCTGGGTAAGTGGCCACTTGATGTATTACAACATTTCCCCATTTCACCTAGTAATTTATATCCCATATCTGCCAATATAACAGTAAAATGGCGCGATGCGATCACATGTGAACTCTACTGTCATTAGCTGGTAAAAGTTATAAAGCATAACAAATTGAAGATTTCATCTTCAGGCGTTTCCTAGTAGGTGATTTAATTCGGTAAGAATCTCACTTGGAATCATAAAGGTTTCTGCTAAAATGCATAGCAATTTCTCAATGGATGACAGAGAGTTCACATGTGAAGCATCGCGCCATTTTACTGTATATTGGCAGATAAGGATATAAATTACTAGGTGAAATGGGGGAATGTTGTAATACATCAAGTGGCCACTTAACCCAGCCAAAGACAGGTCATAAGCCCTGTAAACGCCTAGATATCCATATTCCCTTCCAAGTTTCTCGTCTCTGTTGTGATGTCAAATTGTAACAAAGTATTATTTTATGTAGTCAGTGTTATGGATAGCACGTAACTGCTAACAAGGGCCTAAGAAACTAGATGACCGTTTGCAAAGGAGCGGACAATGAATGATCATAACACCATTAAACTTGGAGAACCAACATTCAGTTATAATAAATATATGTTACGTACTCACGTTAATTCAAATAAGATAGTAAGCTACCTAGGTATTTATTTATTATTTCACTGCTGTGGTTTTACGCTGTCAAAGTTCAAAGCTGTCTGGAGATCGGGATGTTTACTCGGTTTTAAAACAAAAGCCGCCTTTATAACGCCTGCATCACACCTGTTTCTCCTCTATGGCTGCGAAACCATGGCACCTAACCAGAGCCCAAAATAGCAGACTTCTGAGTTTGAGAATTAGGTGTCCTTAGAAGAATATTAGGTATGTGCGGTGTTTAGGGTGACATCCTAATAATTTAGTATTTAATTTAAATCTCATTGAAAAGTACCTACGCGGATGTATGATTTTACGAAAGCCAAGAAAAATACCTTCGCGTGAGAGTCTTTGACAGCACAATTCATAATCAGAGGTGCGTAGCATAAACATCGAGAACATATCGAATAGAATTCAGCAATTTGTATATAATACATCTGTTAACAATCATTTTGTCGATAGCATACATTATTTTCCTCGCTGACAATGATTTTCCATACAAAGTGATGATTCGATCCCGATGTTTGTTTTTTATGGCAAGCATCTGAATTTTAATTTACCGTTGAAAAAGTACAGTATCAAATGAGTTTCTCTACGTTCTTACCTGAATTTTGATTTATCGCTCATTAGTGGATAAATAAAAAATTGCAGAAATTTTTTTTGGCGTGAAAATGTACATAAAATTTCAAATATTTTTACTGCAATTATTATTAGCGATTTGAGTTTGAACTAATTTAAATGAAAAACTTTGTTTTTAACTACTTTTTTAATTTTTTTTATTAAAAACTCGACCGTTTCGAAACAAACACGTTCTCTTTTGTCAAGGGTACAAGAAGGAATGAAATTGGATAATGAAGTAAGTGTTCATGCAATATGTTCAATGGTCAGTCTAATTTTTTGTCTAAGTGAGAGAGTAAGAGATGGTTCCAACATATTTAAAGGAATTATCAAAAACAAACCAAAATAAATATTCTGTTATAAAGCAAAAAATTCGCACTGGCTCAAAGAAGATATAATAAGTTCTTAAAATCAGAAAATGATATAAAAACTCTACTTATGCTTCTCCACTACCGAATTTAGTGTAATGATTTACACAAAATGCGCTTCAGAATGGGAACAAACCTTCGATGATAAATGCGAAGAATTTGCATCGTTGCACATTTAAGAAAAAATCAATTCTAACAAGAAACAAATCCAAAATTTAACAAGTAATTAAAAAATTAAGTCATCACAGAAACATCATTTTTCATCAAAAACAACATTCTTTAGAACAGTGGTTAATCTTTCCCCCCCTCGCACACATTCTACCGGAAGAAAATAAATACTCTCAAAAGTACTCAAAAACAATTCTGAATTATACTAAAAACAACATTTGTTCAGCATAAGACCACCTGCGGTAGATACCAGAAAACGCTCTATTTAACCAAGTACAAAACTTTTCATTATAAATGTGCAGAACAATCAAAACAATTAGTGAAAATTAACATGTTCCATAAACGTGAAGAGTGTTTATAGCACAAATATAAAACCTACATACAACCCAGACATAGATTTAACACAGCAGATAAAAAATTCAATAGTGAATAATGAACAAATTAGAACTATAACGGGTAAATCTTCAAGACTTTTATATCTAATAGTACACTTAGCATCATAAAGGACTCCAACTATCAAATGCCAAGAAAAGATTAAAATTGCAATTAAAGACATAAAAGTGAATTTATTTCAAAGTGAAAATCAGAAATCATTAATTTGTCCAAACCCATTGTCCCCCAAACTTTACGGTTTAATAAAATACATAAGAAAATAGTCCAATTCGTCCGGGGGGGGGGTATCTCGTATAATAGTCCGCTAAATACAAGTAGCATCATTCATTACCAATTTTAGTAAAGTAATTTTAAAAATTTTCACTCCAAAATACACATTATAAAATTCTTTAGAATTAAATAAACGTTTTAAACACCATGAGATTCCAATAAACGAAAATTAATTTCCTTGATGTAGCAATTCTTTTCCACAAATATTCCAAATTTCAGAGAAACAAAAAAATATTAATTGCCGATATTATTATTCAACCCTTCAAGTTTGATAAAATAACGGTTCTGATCTTAAAAGATTTGCAACATTTGTCTTGGACCAAAATTGATTTTCATACAATAACATAATATATAGTCCCGACAGGATGGATTACCGATGGCCAACCTTTTTCCCCATTGTTCGCTGACATTTTTAGTCGAACGACTTAGAAAATACAAATTTGCTAGTAACAATCCACTATCAACGTATGTAATTCTGTGAGACAATAGTGTATATGACATAAGAGCCATTTTTTCAGGATCCGACCGAGAGACCCAACTTTCTCTAATTTCATAAATTCCTCCATAATAAAATTAAATTTACATAGAAATGACAAAAAGACAAAAAATTGAATTCCCTAGATTTAACTTTAACAACAATAAACAAAAAAAATTGAATATTGATATTTATAGAAACCCACAATGCGGACAATTTTTAAAAGCGCCGTTTGTCGTGAGTAAATCACTTCAAGGGCGCTGTACATAAAATTATACAATTTAGACTTAATAGGTATACTACGCTTAATATTAATACGTACTTAATATATGAATAAAATACCTAAACTAATATTACAATTACGTTATAACAACTTAAAAACGTCAACTTCAGCCCTCGGATAAAAAACGAATTTCTTAAGCAAGTAAGTTTTAAGTCTCTTTCTGAAAAGCGCTTCCGTTTGGACAGTTTCGAACATCTGAAGGAAGACCATTCACGCTGCCGGTCCGGCTATCGCGAAGGCCCTCTCTCCCAAACTTGGAAGTTTGGCTGCAGGGGGTACACCACCTTCCCTACAGCGGAGGAGGAAGCCGAGCGGAGAGTTAGGCGCCTGTCTGCCAGCTCGTCCATCGGAGGAGGAGCAGAGCGGAGCGTTATCGCCTGTCTGCCCAGCTCTCCGGGGGGCAGAGCTCCTTCAGGTATTCAGGAGCCGTGTTGTGCATGGCTTTATAGACTAACTTGCATGGCTTTATAGACTAACGTGCATGGCTTTATAACTAATAGGTTTATAGGTACTTATAATATCCATTTAGCGTTAACAAACATTGTTTATAAAACCGATCACCGATGAATAACAATCCCTAGCATCTGCACATCTGCAGGTTGGGTCACCTTTGTTCGCCAGTATTATTGTTTACGGTTTAAGCGAACTTTCAAACTGTCTTTTATTAAAATGCTCTACATACCTCTTCCAAGGAATGAATGGATTGTCGACATTGGGGCATTCGGGACACAAACGTTGAAGTTGTCGGAGAGTTATAATCCTCTCTAGTCTCCTCGATAAATTCGTTTACACCTATAAGGCCCGGCATGTTGCACACAGAACACTGACACTTCACCACAGAATAAACGTTGACACTTCTACATTGACATTTTTAAGTTTCACAAAATACCACTTGTCAGATTCGGATGCCACTAAAACACAAATGCTGCATTATTTGATCACGATTATTTTATTTTTAGCATCGCGTATCGTTAATTTCAACCGATCTTTTGTGATAATAACGAACGCAACCGAAAACGATGCCCTCGCGCCCGACTATTGCCTCAAACTGCCCTGAACTGCCTACAGATTATATTATACACTAGTAACTGCCCGAAATTGCCGCAACTGCCAAAAGCGGGCGAAAGCGAAACCTCTAAGTTGGATTGCACTGCGATCTGTTGTGCAAATAAGGAAACGTTTATACTAGTAGTGTCATCTATTGCAAGTTTCACAAGTTAACAAAAATTAGAACAATATAGGTACCTACCTAAATATAAAAAAATTATATACAAAAATTCCTTTGTTAATTTTTTATTATGTTTTTGTTTAATTTTTCAAATGCATGTTTTTTGTGACCATTTGTGACGAGGACGAGATTACGACGAGACCCTTTTCTGGTGGGGTCTGACTCCGGGCAAAAAACGACGGAGCCGCCTTGTTGGCAATGAAATGAAATTGTCATTATTCTATGCGCGAGTTTTTCCAAATCTTTATCTCTGAACTTTTTGAGAAGGTTTTAGTTTTTTTTAAAGCAACAGGATTATTATTATATTTATCTACTTGATATATCCTAATTATTTGAGTGATAAAAATATTATTTTTCATTTACTATTTCCTAGAATTTACAACCGTTCGAAATGCCCACAGATAATACTAACAAAATAAGGAAAACCCACATTATGAATTACGAGTGGAATATCCGACGCCGACCTAGGTAGGGAGAACTTTTCCAGAGTAATAAAAGATAGTTGTAGTAATCTTTCTATAAGCTTTCCTTTGTCCACCAAGCAGCTGCAGTAATTACCCCATTATGTAGGTAGTTTAAAATTTATTTAGGAACCAACTGAATACTGATCTTTGTTATGAATATACCGTGCAGCCGGGTTTTCCTAGACATAAATACCCAAGAAAGGTATTAGCCAAAAGGTCGGCATTCATTACCTACATAAATTTGTGTTGGAATTCTTAGAACCAACCTTTGCTAAATCCTCATCATAATATTATTGCTTTCAAACAAAAAAAAATAACAGAGATATTGATAGTTGTTTCAAATACTAATTAGGCATTAAATTAAGTCTACATTATCAATCATGATTAGTTAAGAGCAGAATGAAAACATTTGATAAATATTAGTCGTATAATTATACTAAATTCATTTCACAATCAATGTCAAGAACTTACGTAGCTGACACCGAATTAATGGTATTATACGACTGTTTTCACAGAAGAAAATAAATAAATAAAACGTTGCTTTATGTTTAATTATGTACCTACCGTAATAATGTAAAATTAATCAATAGCTTGTTATTAAATCTAGAGCAAGATAGTTAAGTTAGTATGGATAGTTAAGACTTGTAATATTAAATTAATTAGAAACCTATATACTATGTAAGAATAATTGATTAATCTTCATAAAATATGTAATTCTATGTTAGCCAAGTAATTTACCATAATTACGAAATGCGTGAGTGCAAGGGACAGTTCAGACAGAGCGTCAAGACCAATAACAGTCGGCCAGAAAGGGAAGACCGAATTAACTCCGCCCCTAACAGCGCCAACCACCCCTTTGCCAGCACGAGAAGTGCAAATGAGTTGAGATCGAGGAGTCGTCAGAGTAGGTCGCCGGCCTTTGAGCCGTGTGACGAGAGTTGGGATCGAAGAGTCGTCGGAGTAGGTCACCGGCCTTTGAGCCGTGCGACGAGAGTAAAGTAAAGTGAGTGAAAGGCTCTTCTCAACGCGGAGAAGGCCTACTATAATCAGTGACAGCCACTGAGGACGTGTTCTGCGAGCGCAGCCACGTTTCTCCTTGAAGGTTCCCAACCAACCACAAGGAGTGCGCCAAAAGCCCTCCTAGTCGCGGGAGGCTCCAAGGCTACAGCGCGCGCGTTTTACGCGGTTAAAACACGCGCTGCCTTCTACACGACTCCGCCCAAGGAGTCCATAATGCCGCCCATCCGGGCCGCCTACAGCACAGGCTGCATCCAGCCTCCGCCTCCCCAAGGCGGGATCACCGCCTCATCAGCATCGTGGGACTAGTGGAACCCACGCCTCTACATTCGTAACAAAAATCGTAACCGAAAAGGGAATGAAGTGTAGTTTTTTTAAGATAAAGTGCACCGACCAAGGACACAAGAAACAATCATTTTAGCCGTAAGTCATTAATGTTAATTTAATTTTAAGACTAACAAGATGTTCTCTTAAATTTTGAATCAGGTACATAAAAGCATCCCAGCTCTTTTAATTGCCATAACCCGATTTACCTTAATCTTATATATTAATTTCCATACCAGATATCACACACACATACAGGTAAACAATCACGTTTATTTAAACCCATCTATAATGATTATAATAATCCTTTTGTTTATCTTAATACCCCGATAATTTCAATGGTACTTTTTTCCCCGGGTGTATTAAATGGCGCTCAACTAAGGGGCTCGATTTATATGAATATTTTATCGAATTAAAAAAAAAAATTCATATAAATTGGTAAGTCAAGAGCGATTTACCGAATCTGCGAACCCTGAGTAGTTTATCAATGTCTCATCTCTACCTATCGACAATATCCACCACGCTAGCCTGAAAACTACTTAGTTTTCATTAATCTAACAAATTTTCCAAAGTCGGAAAAATGGCGGGAAACAACAAGCTTCCCCTTATCTCAATTTTTGTTTATTTTTACATAAATAAACTGGCGCTCAATACATAAAAAATAAAATGAAAATCTTATGATTTTCAACACGCAATCATACGGTGATTATTTTGCGAGGTTATAATGCTCAGATTATGTCATCATAATTGTTTTAATCAAGCGAGATTATAACAGAGTTTATTTCTTTCATTTAGTTGCTTTAAGGATTACGTTTGAAACTATAACGAATGTTACTACCACATGCTTGTTTAATTTTTCAATATTTTGGTGATCAATTCACTGGCTAATAAAACTCAAGTTACGCACACGTAATGTTTTAATAAAGCGATATTAAAACAGAGTTTTCTGTCTTAAGAATTGTCATTACAACGTGCATTGTAGAAAGTAATTCAATTGAGTATTATTTTGTAATGGTTTCGCGAGCTATGAAAGTTGAGTTACATCCAGGTAACTATATTTTCGTAATATGTTTTGATAAATAGATATTAAAACCAAGTTTTATACGCTCTCATAGTGCTGCTGGTAACATTGTGTGCGAAAACTAAAACAATTTTACTCTCTACTACGTGTTCCTCCAAAATACTATTATCTTAAGATCATATAAAAATGGCACATACACCTATTACGAAAATAACTATAAAATAAATAAATAATTCTCATTAAAAATCACACTGGCAATTATTGAATTACCTTTAGTTTCGTATAATTGTGATTTCCTAATAAGTTTTAAGCGACAGGCAATTGAAAACTGGATGTTTTTATGTACCTCCTTATAACATGACTTTAAAAAAAAAAATGCTAATTTTGATTTTATGTATAGCTACCATAAATTGTTTCATCGATTATAATTATTATAATGCACCCATAATGATTTTCGTTGATAAATTTATATCGGATTTTGAATTAATCGGGAAACGTACGCGTATCAAATGCAAATCATTTGGGTCTAGCATAGTACGTAATTTCAAAAGCCGAAAGAAACCAAGGGTTTTAACTTTTAATATCTTGTAAGAATTTGAAGACGGCTGTTCAAAGTAAATAAATAAACTCTTTCTATTCTAAATTACACACTTCAATCAACCAGATATATTTGCTATTTTCAATAATATTTTCATCAAAACAGGAGAGGCCGATTGATATATCCTAATTATTTTGAGTGATAAAATATTATTTTTCATTTACTATTTCCTAGAATTTACAACCGTTCGAAATGCCCACAGATAATACTAACAAAATAAGGAAAACCCACATTATGAATTACGAGTGGAATATCCGACGCCGACCTAGGTAGGGAGAACTTTTCCAGAGTAATAAAAGATAGTTGTAGTAATCTTTCTATAAGCTTTCCTTTGTCCACCAAGCAGCTGCAGTAATTACCCCATTATGTAGGTAGTTTAAAATTTATTTAGGAACCAACTGAATACTGATCTTTGTTATGAATATACCGTGCAGCCGGGTTTTCCTAGACATAATACCCAAGAAAGGTATTAGCCAAAAGGTCGGCATTCATTACCTACATAAATTTGTGTTGGAATTCTTAGAACCAACCTTTGCTAAATCCTCATCATAATATTATTGCTTTCAAACAAAAAAAAATAACAGAGATATTGATAGTTGTTTCAAATACTAATTAGGCATTAAATTAAGTCTACATTATCAATCATGATTAGTTAAGAGCAGAATGAAAACATTTGAATAATATTAGTCGTATAATTATACTAAATTCATTTCACAATCAATGTCAAGAACTTACGTAGCTGACACCGAATTAATGGTATTATACGACTGTTTTCACAGAAGAAAATAAATAAATAAAACGTTGCTTTATGTTTAATTATGTACCTACCGTAATAATGTAAAATTAATCAATAGCTTGTTATTTAAATCTAGAGCAAGATAGTTAAGTTAGTATGGATAGTTAAGACTTGTAATATTAAATTAATTAGAACCTATATACTATGTAAGAATAATTGATTAATCTTCATAAAATATGTAATTCTATGTTAGCCAAGTAATTTACCATAATTACGAAATGCGTGAGTGCAAGGGACAGTTCAGACAGAGCGTCAAGACCAATAACAGTCGGCCAGAAAGGGAAGACCGAATTAACTCCGCCCCTAACAGCGCCAACCACCCCTTTGCCAGCACGAGAAGTGCAAATGAGTTGAGATCGAGGAGTCGTCAGAGTAGGTCGCCGGCCTTTGAGCCGTGTGACGAGAGTTGAGGGATCGAAGAGTCGTCGGAGTAGGTCACCGGCCTTTGAGCCGTGCGACGAGAGTAAAGTAAAGTGAGTGAAAGGCTCTTCTCAACGCGGAGAAGGCCTACTATAATCAGTGACAGCCACTGAGGACGTGTTCTGCGAGCGCAGCCACGTTTCTCCTTGAAGGTTCCCAACCAACCACAAGGAGTGCGCCAAAAGCCCTCCTAGTCGCGGGAGGCTCCAAGGCTACAGCGCGCGCGTTTTACGCGGTTAAAACACGCGCTGCCTTCTACACGACTCCGCCCAAGGAGTCCATAATGCCCGCCCATCCGGGCCGCCTACAGCACAGGCTGCATCCAGCCTCCGCTCCCCAAGGCGGGATCACCGCCTCATCAGCATCGTGGGACTAGTGGAACCCACGCCTCTACATTCGTAACAAAAATCGTAACCGAAAAGGGAATGAAGTGTAGTTTTAAGATAAAGTGCACCGACCAAGGACACAAGAACAATCATTTTAGCCGTAAGTCATTAATGTTAATTTAATTTTAAGACTAACAAGATGTTCTCTTAAATTTGAATACAGGTACATAAAAGCATCCCAGCTCTTTTAATTGCCATAACCCGATTTACCTTAATCTTATATTAATTTCCATACCAGATATCACACACACATACAGGTAAACAATCACGTTTATTTAAACCCATCTATAATGATTATAATAATCCTTTTGTTTATCTTAATACCCCGATAATTTCAATGGTACTTTTCCCCCGGGTGTATTATACTCAAGGACACGTAAGCTACAAACTGTCAAAAACTATATATTTTATGTGAAATTTAATAAAATAAATTTTAAACACAAGTTTTTTCACACTTTAGTTTAAATGGCATAAATGATATTACCTATGCATTTTTATGCACATCCTTGTAAATATTCTTCTTCTCGAAACGCCAGCCAGTCAGAAAATCACGGCAGAAAAATAATAATTATTTACTAAGTGGCCGCTAGAGTGTACACTAGACTGGCTCCGTCGTTTTCAGCTTCGAGTCAGTCTAGTGCAATATTTCAATTTTATTAATATTATTATGGCAACACCTTAGTTAAAATGTCAGATTTACAAAGAGGTGCGCAGTCATATGACTGAAAATAAAATTATTCTTGCGAAATTTATAGCGCTGAGTTACCTAGTTTTTAAATTTAAATTACGTTTTTTCAGATTGTTCTAAAATTTGGATGAGATTATTTGACCACCGCCCTTTTTTAAACGGAGAAATTAAATACATGCTAAGAGAATTTGAAGTAAGTTTCATACATCCATAAATAAATTACATGCCTAGCTAAATGTGTTAGAATACCATGGTATTTAGTCATTCATTCCGTATCTTTACACAGGAAAAAAGATCAGACAGGGAGATTGAAAATTTGTTTTCCGTGATCGAAAATGCCACTGAAGTTAAAGATCAAACAGAACGCCTAAAGCAGCTTACTTCAGCCAATTTGCCTGCTTTGATCGATAAATTGGACGACGCTTTACAACAGTGTGATCTTATTCTTAATATTGAAGTTACCAAGGAAAAAGAAAAAGTGAGTGCAATACTTGACATTTTATTTAGTCGAAGATTTGGATGAACTAATGACATTTATTACTAAGGATAGTTTTATGCTTATCTGTGATGGTGTTTTATTACAGGAATTTACTCTCGAAAGCAATAGAACTGAGAGAAAGCAGGAATGGGCACATTTCATTGAAGATATATCCCAAAAATTTGTCCGCATAGATAATGCATTTGAGCAAAAAGAAGAAGAATTAAAAGATTTCTATGCCGACTTAGAACATAAACTAAATCTAACTACTAAATAAAATTCATAAAATACAAAACCACTATATTAAAATGGATACAACTGGTTCAGTGATAGATCCAACAATCCGAATCAAGCCATCCTTAAAACTCACAGAATTCATTAACGATTTAAAGGTCACAAAAGATACGCCACAATCTATCAAGGGTTTTAAAGATAGCGAAAACACAAACAAAGTTAATAACCATATAACAACTTCTGCACAACCAAAATCTTTTTTGAACTTAAAGGATATTAAGACACTTAAGTCTCTTTTAAAAAATAGTGATGTAAAATCACCTACACAAAATGATAGTATAGAAGAGATTAGTAAAAACACTGAAGACAACAGTGAGAAGAAAGCAGAAAAATGTTCTGATGATAAGTACTTGGTAATAAGTGACTTAGAGTGGCTGTCTGACTATTTAGAGAAATTGAGAAATGAAGGTGAGTGTATTTACTTGCACGAACTGTTAGAGGGATCCCAAATGTTGCTTCCCCAAAATGAAGTGATAAAGCGTAATCCAGTACTTGAGGCGAGGTGTGTAAAGCTGAGAAGGGACCAGTCCAACAGAGATTATAGGGCAATGACTAAAAATGTGGATAATGTAAGGGTCAGGTATCCCGAGGATTCTATAGGCAACCAATGTAAGTTACCTATATATTTTTTTTATTGATATCAAATATATTTATTATATGCATTTCCCATGAGTTACACACAATTATACAGGGTTATTTTTTAGTCAGTTAACAAAAAAAAACCCTGAATTCAGTATCGTTAATAGAACCCATTTCAACAAAAAAACATGTCCTTTCTCAAATAAAAAAAAAAGAAAAGTGCACCCAAATAATTCCTCAGAAATAGTAAAGACTTGGTCACCGTCCGCCCGGCGTACGGCCGTGCGCACCCCCACCGCGCGCACTCCCTCCCCTCGTCCAGCTCAAACAGCTGTAAATTGGGTGAGCGTAATTTGTAAAAATTATAGGAATAAAAATAAAAAATCATGAAAATAAAAAGTACATGTTTTTTTATTGAAATGGGTTCTATTAACGATACTGAATTCAGGGTTTTTTTTTGTTAACTGACTAAAAAATAACCCTGTATAAACACAAAAATATAACAAGGAAAATTAAAATCACAAATACACTAATATTATTAATTATCACTTTCCACATGCTGCCTGAGTTAATACTGCTTAAGGCTGTCAGCCGCATTATTAACTAACTAACTAACTAACCATCACGCCATTTCCCCGAAGGGGTAGGCAGAGAGGATAGAACGCCACACCACTCTGTCCTGGCACACTTCTCTTGCTTCCTCCACATTCATACATCTTCTCATGCACGCACGTCGATTATTCCGACTTCTTACATGCCCACATTCAAGCACTTGTTTTACTTGATCATGCCATGTCTTTCTCGGCCTTCCTCGACTTCTACATCCAGCCACAGTTGCATCATATATTTTTTTTAGCCGTTCTTTCATCATCCATTCGCTGTACATGACCGAACCAACGTAAAAAAGACCTTTCTTAATTTTGTCGATAATGCTTATCTCAGCCTTGCATTCTGCTCTAATTTCAACATTAGTGCACCTATCATACATAGTTTTACCACACATTCGCCTGAGAGATCGCATTTCAACTGCATTCAATTTACTTTCATCCTTATTTTTCCAACTCCATGCTTCGCTTCCATACATAAGGGTTGGTACCAGAACTCCATTATGCACTGCCAATTTAGCCTCTTTTGATAAGCACTTATTAGATACTACCGACTTTAAGGCACCATTAATTCTGTTACCGGCACTAACCCTCCTTTCAATGTCCTTGTCCATATTTCCATCACTTGTGAACATGCTTCCCAGATATACAAATTCTTCCACCTGTTTCAAGCTATCGCCATTTACTACAATCTTACACTTAGTCATATTTTCATTTCTTTTCAAAAACCATCACATTTGACTTTTCGACGTTCATTAATAGATCACTCTCCTTGCACACATCGTAAACCTTTGTAACCAAGGACTGCAATTCTTCTTCGCTATCAGCAAGAAGCACTGCGTCATCGGCGTACAAAAGGCAACTAACAATCATACCACTCATTCTCGCTCCCACGCCCATATTTTTCAACTCTTTCATACAATTATCCATGTATATGTTAAACAACCATGGTGACATCACACATCCCTGTTTGACTCCTTTTGGGATGTCAAACCACGACGTGAATGACCCATTTACCCTTACACACGCTACACTGTCTTTGTACAAGGAAGCAATAGCGCGGACAAGGTTGTCGTTCACTCCATACTCAGATAAGACCATCCATAGCTTTTTCCTATCAACACGATCAAATGCTTTTTGCAGGTCAACAAAAGCGCAGAAAAGCTTCCGGTTTTTCGCCAAAAACTTCTCCGACAAATTGCGTAACGCAAATATTTGATCCATACATCCTCTGCCATTCATAAATCCACTCTGAACATCCCATATTTTTTCCTTAGTCACATTTCTTACTCTCTCAATCAGTATTCTTCCATATATTTTACCAACAGCGCTTAAAAGGCTGATAGCTCTGTAATTCCCGCACTCAACCTTAGAACCCTTTCCCTTGTATAAAGGCATAACCACAGCTCTCCTCCAATCAAGTGGAGTGCTGTGCTCCGTTAGACACAAGTTAAAAAGTTTATGTAGCCATGTGAGAATTATTTTACCACCCGACTTAATAAACTCTGCTGCAACACTATCATAGCCTTGCGCTTTACCATTCCGCATACATCTGACAGCCCTGATAATTTCTTTCATACTAATCGGGCTTTCTTCATCATTTGCATTCAAACATAGCTCAGGTATGTTGATACACCGCCCGAGTTACCGGTGTGCGATTCGTACACTTCCACAAAGTTTTCCTTCCATCTGTCTTTTATACCAATCTCACTTGTTATCATTTTTCCATCCTTGGCCTTAACAACTGTCATTACGTCCACTTTCACTACTATTCCGAGAGTTTTTCACCGCCTTCCAGAAAATTTTGACATTTTCGTGGAAATTGTCACTCATTTTCATTCCTTCCTCTTCATTCAATTTTCTCTTTCGTTCACACACACCCTGTTTAACCTTCTTCTTACATTCACTATACACACGTTTAGCAAAAACATATTCACTCGTATTCCGTTTATTGACAGAGAGCAAATTTATCCACGCATTCTTCTTTTCTTTTACGAGTTTTTTTGACTTCGTCGTCCCACCACGCATCACCTTTCTTTCTCCCTATTGTTGTCACACCGCACACTTCTTTCGCCGCCTCACACATACTTGTTTTCAAACATTCCCACATATCATTTATACCCAAACATTCAACGTCTTCCTCGTTTAGTCTATGACTCACCGATCTTTCAAAATTATGTCTTATGTCAGCATTTTGCAGTTTTTTCAACTTGACCCTAGATGGAGCCTGCACTTTGTGTGTTTTGGACCGCCATCCTTTAAACAGAATCACCCTTGATACCACTAAGAAGTGATCTGATTCCATCTCAGCCCCTCTGTACACACGGGTGTCAACAGTTACAGACTTCAATCTAGAGTCAATGATGACATAATCGATAATGGATCTTTCATTTCCTCTCTCCCATGTATACTGGTGGATTCCCTTATGGTCGAAGAACGTATTCGATATAAAGAGATTCCATTCCAGGCATACCTCAATCAGTCTTCTTCCATTATCATTCACTCTTGCATCTCCAAACATACCTAGAGCTGACTCTAGCCCCTCTCTTCTTATTCCCACCCATCCATTTAGGTCTCCAGCCAGAATAATTCTTTCGTTCTCCTTTTTTCCATTCATTACATTCATAAGGCTCATCCAAAACTCATCCTTCTCGGACTCGCAGTCGGAGTTAACAGGAGCATATCCTATGATTACAAGTAATTACAAGTAATTAGATCCTCTAATAAACTTAGGAAGCCCTTCATCTTGACCAAAACAGCCATAGTTTATAGTTTGGATCCATCTGGGAAAATTATAATTTTATGATTCACCTCGCAGCACAGTGGTAGCGCATTTGGCTACCTTGCATGAGATCGCGGGTTCGATTCCCATAGGAGGTCAATATGAAATATTTAGTTACATGTGATTTTCATATAAATATTTAATGTGTCTACCTTGGACTGGTACTGAAGCGTAAGACTGATCATCATACCTTACGCTTAAGCTTACGCTTAAGATACACTGCACTTGGTGTACTATTGCAGTGCCCTATGCATCAATGGGTGCGGATAAGGGAAAGTAGTAGTAGTATGATTCACAATGTCAAAATATGTTAAAATTTTTATTCAAATATCGACGGTTGAAAAGAAAACCTTACCAAGCGACATAACAATATTACATATGTCGCTTGGTATCATTTTCCTTGGCACATATTGTCGCTTGGTAACCATTATTTAAAATATTTAAATCTGAGGTTCTAATGTACTTTAAATTGTAAATTTTTGATTTCAGTAAAGGGACTCGACCGACAATTGATAGCCATCCTCGAGTTTGTGATAACTGTCGGTGCTGGTTTTTTGTTTGGTTTTATTGGAGTGGAGCTGATGATTGGGAATCTAGATTTCGGTTTCCGTTTGCTCCTGGGAGTTATGTGCGCTCTCATCATCGCGTTAGCTGAAATTTATTTTCTGGCTAAGAGACTAAATGAAGAAATGACCATCACTGAAACTGTCCAATTAGGAGGGCCACCGCAGTACGCAGCTGGGAAGCAACACCAAGATTAAAAAATATATACATGTATAATTATTATGTACTATTCCATGCTTTTAGTTTTTTTAAGTGTACTCTATTTAATTGATAAAAAATGTGCAAAGTGTTTCATAAAATAAAAGTATGTAACATGATGCATTCTATTGTAAGTACTATTTTTGTTATTTGTTTATTTTTTAATAATTCTTTTCTAATTTATTAAATAGAGAATCAAGATAAAAGAAATAGATCCCAGCAGATATTCAATTGAGTTTGCCAACTCTATGGTGTCCACTTATGTTTTGAATTTTTAAGCATACTAAGGAAATATTTTCTATTTTTTTTAAATTTTGTTTTATTATTAATCTTTACATCATTGTTGTACAGGCGCTATCTGCCCACCAAACTGAATTGTGAATAGAGTTCGAGTAGACTTGACCTACTCACACCACTCTGTTTCTGGTTGGTTGGAAGATATTGCTTCTTAGCGATAAACCAGCCAGTGTACGTTATTGTACACAAAAAGTTAAAATAAATAAATATGGTTTCTCGCGGAAACAGCGTTCTATAAAATATACTATTCAACTTATTGGACTAAAAAACATTAGGGATATAAGAAGATATTTATTACTCGATAAACAATGCATACAATTCATAAGAAATATATAATACATTTTATTACAAAATAATGAGATTTTCCGTAGGCTTACTTGCATTCCAATTATATTAGGTCCTCATACCAAGGTAAGGTGCATATAAGAAAAACATGCTTGCAATTTACTGTCTCTAGAAAGTCAGACAATAAGTTATTATGATTTGAATAATTTGTCTGCTACACAACACGAACTGTAGAGTACAAAATTGAAAAGGAGATTAATACTAAAATTGGCTATGGTGACCCAAATGGTGACTAAGACACTAACTTGACTCACCATGGAAGTTTCGGTGAGATCACAATAAGAAAAACAAAATGAATTTAAGTCTGGATGTTTTGTAGTGTTATTCCTCTCTAGGCCTCCTGGTCCATTGAGTCAGTTGAAGTAGAGAACATAGTTTGAAAACTTGTGACATATACCTTATATATTACCTTCTGACTTGAGGATTTTCTATTAAATTATTTAAAATAAAAATGTGGATATTTATCAAGTATTGTTAATACAAAATATAATAAGTAAAATTTAGTATTTCTTACCCATTTTAATTAGGGTAGAATGTCTCTAGTTTGAATGACAGGGCATAATAGAAGACAAAACAATCTTGGCTGATGGTTTCCATCCACAGACCAAACACAATTGAAACCAAGCTACACATTTTATTAACTTAAAAATAGTTTCAAAAGGCACAAACAATGCATTATGATTTGATGAGAAAATAATCAATATATAAGTTAATACGGTATTCACGTGTTCTAAATCTTTACAGCTAAAAAATGCTATTATCACTGTGCCGGGCCACATTAGTTCTTATATTCGTAGGTGGGTTGAAAACTGCTTATCAATTAATAATATACATGGTGTAACAAAACTCGATGTACAAGCGAATCTACGACATATTTGGAGTCGATTTTGTAGAATTTTAAATTTTTTATTTGAGCACAAACTTATTATTTTTTTGATAAATTTTTGCAAACTGTTATCAAATATAATTTTATTTGTCAAATTAATACTATCCATGAAAGAAAACAAAATAAAAAAACCGCATTTTAATAAGAAATTCATGCAATATTACTTAATCTGACATACTAATGAAAGCGTTTATGAGAAGGAAAAAATTTTTTTTTTTAAGCTCAGATTAAAATCTTTATAAAATTCCAAATTAAATAAACTAACACGTGGAATCAGCAGATTATCCAATGTTAAAATTTAGCGGAGGGATGATTATAAATATTTAAAAAAATTAAGAAATTCCTTATTTTTGATCATCATTAATATTGTCAGTCCAATTCCAAAACTGTGAATCTGCAAAACATCAATTTGAGATGTTGAGTTTAGAAATTGAAATTTTAATTATAAAAAAATAGAATTATTTCCATAGCTTACAATTCGGTAATTATTTTATGTTATAATAGGTTTACGATAGGTACTACTTTTTAGCTTAAACCCTTGATTTTCAAAACAGCAATTTTGTCATTGTACCAACGATATTATGTTATTTAAGATATCAAATACATAAATATATTTTAATACTGCTGGACTATAGTATACTCATTCAAATATTTGTCTCTTTTCTATTAGTTTTGTATTGTCATGAAAAATCTTACTCATCACTCAAGTAAGCTTCCGTTTCTAACATAAAAGTTGGGAAAGCCTAACCTGATTCTGTGAAGGCTTTTACAAAAGTTTGTTTAAATTCAATTTCTCAAAAAATTATTCAAACATCAGCAGTTAAGGAATAACACGCTTAACATAAAAATATAACAAGAATAAAAGTATTTTTTTATGTTAAAGTTAAATATTAAAAAATTACGTTCGTATCATCTTGATCATAGAATAACTTACAAAAAGTTGACATTATATTGTAATGAAGATACTACAGTAATGTAATATTGTTAAGCATTAAATGTAACAGTAACGGTTGTCATAATATGTAAACATTTATATTTAGTCAACATTCATAAAATTCTATCTTATACACATAACCGTACGCAATTCTCAGTTTTAAAAATATACACTTATATAATACACATGAGTTGGCGGAAGAAACATATATAGGCAGTTGTGGTTACTCATTTTGGAACAGAAGCTCATCAAAAATTCATAGTCATTCAATAGTCAGTTGTCAATAATATATAGTTTTATGTTTTAACCTAGACCAAGTTAATAATACAAAAATTTTACCAAATCTACTCACTTGACGAATCATAAAGCCTTCTCTTTCTATGCAATACGATTAAATATACAGAAAAGAGATACATGACGTCTCTGAAAACCATTGTTAGTTACGTACTTAAAATAATAGAAGACATTACCAGCAATGGTCGGAATGGCCCTAGCAAACAGGTCGCATGGAAAGCTAATTCATATAAACAAAGAACAGATATTATGTCAATTACAGGTGTAACAAAACTCGATGTACAAGCGGGAAACCAGTGAATCTACATCATATTTGGAGTCGATTTTGTTGAATAATTTTTTTTTATTTGACCCTTAGTTTTCCAGAAAATTGAGTACGAAGTTGATTTTTTTTCCGTTTTTTTGCAAATTGTTATCAAATATCATGCATTTAGTCTAATTAATATTATCCATAAAAAAACAAAATTAAAAAACGTGTTTTAATAATAATAATTTGAGCAATTTTACTTAATCTGCCATGCTTATGAAAACTTTTGTGAGAAGAAAATTATTTTTTTTTAAGCTTAGATTAAAAAGTCATATTACACCATTGTCTCCAAATACCATGTAGATTCACCAGATTCCCGCTTGTACATCGAGTTTTGTTACACCCTGTATTGTTGTTACTTCTTTGTCATTATTCTTAATTTTCCATTGATTAATTTGTTTAAGTGTGGAGAATATGAGTTTATTATATCTCCAAATTATTATTATTATTGAACCTCCTTGACCTATACCAACTTCCTTCGGTATTATATAATTTTTTCACCTGTTTTGAGCAGGTTTGTCATTACTTTTACTGGACATATTTTTTGAAACATTCTTACGATGCTCAAATTATGAATGTTTCTTGCCATCACCAGAATAATATTTCACATTTATTAAGTTTTAAAACTAAAATGTTGCGACTCAAAGGTTTTTTCAAATATTTACATAGGTATTGTAAATTGTGTAAACATAGTGTAAATTGCTGATACCTAAATGCATATTTATGTTAATTCAATATTTGTAACATTCACTTTTTAGTTTTAAACTGAAGAACAGCCTTTTATGCCGATTGGCATTATTAAAAATATACAAGGAGTTTAACAAAAAGTGTGCAAGTAGTTTAACAGATTCAATTTAAAGTTTAAAAAATTACAACCAAGCATGTTTCTTCCACCTACCCCTCACATGTATGTTAACTCCAATATTATGTAAATTTATTTGTATGGAGTATTATTATCAGACAGTTTGTTCATGACAGAATGTAATTTCTGATAAAATTGGCCTCTTAACACCCTGAGTGGAGTAATTCCGTTCATGTAACTACTTTACATTTAGGTACACCGCTTTGTTTCAGACAATAGAAGTTAGTCTTCTGTTATAGGCACATCCATTACATGACAAATCACACTAAACTCGCATAAATACATTTACATACAACATCCACTAATAGATTCATCTCTACAGAGATTATTACAACGCGTATTTCATTTGGTAATAAAGAGTTTTTTTTTTACATAGTCTCAATTTTATACTGCAAATATATTTGCTTAAATATCTAGTTACAAACAACACAATATATCAACTCACAGTTGAACTCACTACATCCATTATTTATTATAAGCAAGCGCAAGCAGGCTTGGTTATATTTCAGTAAGCGCATAATATCCATAATTTTTCGAGTCTTGCTTATTTAAAAAATGTTTAATAAATGACAGAATATTTTTATTATAGGCTTAAGTAAAATCACAAAGCCAGTTGTGATATAGAAGATAAATGATTTTAATGTTTTGATAAGAATAATAATAAGTTCTCTTAAACAGTTCTAAAATTTAGCAATCAGTAGGTACATTATTTATTCTTACACAACAAAATAGGCATATCACTAGGTAAAACTCATCAATAAAAAAATTACATGAAAAATAAATTTATTTGTAGAAAATTCTACGGTAAATAAATGACTGAAAAAAGGTAACTAAAAGTAACGAGCTTAGTTTTATAAATGTAAACATTGTAATAAAAATTGACTTAAACTAGAAATAATTATAAAGTATGTAATAATAAATCTTATTGGTAACTAAAATGAAGTTGTGCGTTGGAAGAGAGGAAGAGCAACAAGCAAAATGAGCAGTAAACAGGTTTGCTCTAACAATAAGAAAGTTAAATCATTCCGATTCCATCAGTCTCTCTATTGGCTGACTTTTCAAAGAACATGGCATCCTAGAAAAGAAAAACATAAGTTAAATATTAAATTTGAATTTACAATTTAGATTTCTGATAAATAAAAGATGTCGAGTTGTGTGAATAAAAGAATGGATAAAGAAGTGATTCGACTTACAATTAGGAAACAAGCTCCGAGCAGAACCGCTTTCATCCTGACATCGAGATCCATAGGGAATGTGATACCGAAATAGTCGGCATCAGTGAACATTTCCCGGAGTAGACCTGACCACTGCTTGGATATTTTCCCCACTTGTGTTTCACCATCCTTAGACATAATCTACAACATGAAGATACAAGACGAAACCTTATTCTCGCTCTTTACCAAAACATTATTTGCTTATTTCGTGACTTCAGTAAGAAAATGTGCCAATATTTTAATTGTGTTTGATTTTGGTATTTCAAAGAATTTGCTATTAATGGAAAAATTACAAATAAAATAAATTAAAATGCAATTAAAATTTTTATTAATTGTACTTAAAATATTAACAATTAATTAAAACATCAAATATTAATAAATTGTCATTGTAACATTCATAAGTAGGGTTGTGGAGACAGAGTTGGAAGTAATTTAGGCTGACTGACTCTGAAGTCAAAATATAGATGTTGGAGTAGGGCAAATGGGTATATCTGTGGGGGAGAAAGTCATTGTTGTTAAGTTTAACTCGGCTGGGACCTAGATATTGTTCTATTCATTAGGATTCAAAATTTTTGTGCATAAAAAAATTCAGGTCTCAGTTGAGATTTAACAAATATGACTTTCCCCAGTCTTTCCTATAGGCATACCTTAAATTCAACATCGCCACACATGGTGAACCTGCAGAGCGGTCCCTTGATGGTCAGCATCACGTCGCCCGCGGCGTTCTTCACCAGGAAGGAGGGCTTCAGGATGGACCATTCCTGCTCCACGGTGCCGATGACGGTGCCGGCGGGAGAGGAGATCTCCATGGACTGGAGGCAGCATGGGCACAGGCAGGAGTCACATGCCAGAGGTCGGTGGAGGTTGATTACCTGTAATTTATTTTATTTATATTAGAAAGAACCATTTAGACACGATTTTTCAACACTTAAAGTCGAAATCGTGAAATGAGTCGTTGACCAAGTTTTACATTAGTTATACGCTTAAAATTTGAATTAAAATTCTGAGATTAACTTGACGACGACATACGAAAATGTATGAAAAAAGACAATACAGTGTTGGCTTACAATTTTTTAGGAATTCTCTACTTGTGTTGTGATAGTTGATGCCGCTGAATTATATTTGGACTTTGGATGAGACGTTTTTACAAATTTATCATGTCACAAGGCAACATTTTAATAGAGTACAAAAAAAAATTATAAGTACCTACTAAAATATGTACTTATCTCTACCTTTTGAAGATGATGTTTATGATGTTTATTAAAATATCCATAAACATTTTAAATATATGATTTTATTTTCTAAAATGTCAACCGTATCAACAATTCTCTGCGACTCTTGTTAAATTTTGTGTTTGATACCCAGGTTTCATCAAATGGCTTCTGATATGTACCCTGTACCCGTGCAACAGGCAGGCGGCATACACAAGTACTATTTACATTGGTAACAGAGTCATAAGTCCAGAATGGTGGCGAGGCGTATTAGAACGCTAGTTGAGATAGATACCTGATTGCGATAATTGTCTAGAATTTTCATTTCGAAGGGTCGAATGGGCCCGCAGCAGTTCCTGGTGAGGCAGTCGTTCTCCTCCACGGCGAAGTAGACCTTCTGGCCTACGCTGTTCTTCACGGTGAACTTGTTGTTGGTCTCGAAGCCCGTCAGCGCCTCCAGCAGCTCCACCTTCTGGTGCACCAGCAGCTGGTCAATCATAGTAAGGTATTCCAATCCGGGAGGGCAGTTTGTTAGACCTTGCGGTATATTCATCCAGCCACCTGGAAAACACACAGTTTTTTTACAATGTTGAAATATAGAAAAAAAAGTTATTCATTTGATAAAACACACTTTAAAATTTATTATCATTTTATATTTATTATTCACACATAAATAAACTAACAGTGGTATTTTCTAGTCTTGACTATATAGGGGTTTCTTGTGTTTAGTGTGAGAGGCTGAGGACCAGAGGAACAAAAAAAAAAAAAAAGATATTTTACATCAAATTAATCTAAATATGTAGTCAGATAAAAAAATCTTAGGTTTCAAGCCACACTGACTCCAATGCCAATATTCATTCTGATGAGTGAAAAAAACTTTTTTAAAATGGCAAAACAAAAACTTAAGTGACATTTATTTAAATAGAAATATGTTTTACTCTTGTCTTTGTTCTGATTTCACATAAGGACATAAGTTATCTTATTTTATTTATGTTTACCGAAAAGCAAAAAATAAAATCACAGTCGTTATCATTTGGCATAAAAATAAGTTATAAATACTAAGAAGCCATTTTGCAAAAAAACTAATGTCAAAATGTCACTTAAGTTCCTCTGGTCCCCAGCGCACCTCACATCATCTGGTAATAATATTATGTACTGTTGGGGAATGAGTTCGTGGCGCTCGGAAGGAATGCGGCTAGTGCTGTTACTGCTACACTATTCTGAAAATCGATATCGATATAAATCGACAAGTACCTAGCTACATAAATGAAAATTTTGATAATGGGAATAGTAAGATAGCTAAAATATTGAAACAACGCGTTTAACTTTTTCAAGGGATAGCTTACTATATCAATTATTGAAATTAAAACAAATGGGGTACAATAGGGATGTAGTATCCCTTATCCCGTAACTTATTAAAAAATTAACTAAATTCAAACAGTCAACATCAAGATCAATTTCGACTTATTGTCACTGCTCTACTCATTTTAATAAAGGTTATTTCAGAATCAAAGGTAAATCAAACCCTCAAATGATGCAAGTATGCATGCGGCTGCCGCATTAATCGATATTAAATAATCTGTTATCAAATTTGTTCATGGTCTTCAGTTCAAATGTCAAACACACAGCTATTTTCAAACAGGAATACTTCAATATTTCATATTGTCGCTTAAATTATACACCGATTATGTATTATATTTCATTTTTGCTATTAAAACTGCATGTTTTTTTATTTAGGTCGGTTTCATTCTAAAGGTGTGATATAAGAGTATGTACAACGAACTCCCTCTCTAAATGCGATTTTTTACTTTATTAGAGAGGTATTAGTAGCGTTATTATCAATATTTTGTCAAATTACCCTTTTGTTACCATTATATATATTATTTTATGTAACATTATTTTTATCTGAATAAAAATAACATTATTTATTTTTTACTGAACATTATTTTTATCTGAATAAAAATAATGTTCAGTATGACTTTGTAGTCATTTCAATAATCACAAAATAATTACTAAAAGGAAAAAAAACATTTATAATGTCATATTGATACATAAATACTTGATACAGTGACAGTGTTATACTTGATTAATACATACTTGAAATACATTTCCCACATTTTTACTAGAGAAATAATCCCACAGTGGCCCGGGTAAGTGAATTCAAATAAACATATATTAACAATAATAAAACTTATTTATCCCTCGAATACAACTACTACCGATGTATGAACATTGGGAGGTACATCATAATAAGCAGTAATAGATGGTGACTTGAGCGGATTTTCAATTTCATAGTTATAATCATCATCTACTACTGGACATAGGCCTCCCCTTGCCGCCTCCACTCCTCCCAATCCTGCGCCGCCCCCATCCACTGTCTTCCAGCAAACTTCCTGATGTCGTCCACCCATCTCATCGGTGGAAGGGCCTCTGGTTTCTCGGTCTCCACACCAGAACGCATTTCGTCCATCTGTCGTCCGTCATTCTGGCCGTGTGACCGGCCCATTTCCACTTCAACCAAGCAATTCCCCGTACCATGTCGTAGACCTTTGTCTGGCGTCGGATACATTTGTTCCTTTTTCTGTCTCTTAATGTTATTCCAAGCATAATTCGCTCCATGCTCCTCTGTGCAACTTGCAACTTATGGGAGGATTGCTTGATCAGAGTCAAGGTTTCCGCGTCATAGGTTAGGGCGGGCAGAATGCATTGGTTAAACACTCGAGTCTCGGGTGAGTTGGGAATGGAGCTTTGGAATGTGGAATTTAGCTTTTCATGATATTGTCCTTATATCCGAGAGCCTCGATGAGATGACTGGGATGATTGAAGACCTAACGATAGAATCTGCCAAAATTGACTATGTCTATGGCAAATTGAAAGCTATGTTTATCTTGGTCACAAAATCACCATCGGTAGAGACAATCAGACCAGTAAGGTGGTTAGAAGGATAAATCCCTCTTGGGTGGCTTTTGGAAAGCTAAATTCCACATAGTCATAATCATGTTAAAAAAACTTTTTTGGTTCCGTATAAAATCACAAGGAATAAAATCATGGAAATGAAATCAGTCAGTTTATAGAAATAATCTAAAATATAAAAAATTACTCGATTAAGAAATTTACTAGGAGAACAGCGAGGAATTTATAAAGCTGATGGATTAAAATAAATAAAAGAAGTGAAGCATGCTTATCTGGTTATTACTTGAAATAAACAAACCGTTGTTCTTCTTCAGTAATCAGCTGATTGTAGCCAGCAGTTCTACCTTTGATGTTAACACTTACAGCGCGCCGCATACTTCTTTTGACTGTATGTACCGACGAATCGATATAAACACTGTTTTGCCGAACATGTTCAATTTTCGTTTGAAAAAATTCCTTAAGTCTTTTTATGCTTAGAAAATTCTCCCGTTTTGGGGTATCAGATTTTTGCTTGTGTTTTGGTAAAGTCTTCACTTTTGTATTTACTTTAATGTCCATTGCAGCGGCACTTAATAAAAGTTTGAAAAGATTAGTTTATCTCCAACTGTAGGTGTACTGACTCTGGTGCTCGAACGTTCACTGCTCTTGTGTTGAGTTATGTAGCAGTTAGAGTTGTACGGCACAATTGGATAAGTAATCTAATAGAAGGAACATCATAACAGCGGCAACTTAATGACAACTCAACTAGATAATAGGAGCATTAAGCACTGCAGCCAAAAGGTAACTAACACTATTTATGTAGATATTGTAACCATATCTCCTATACTAATATATTTATACGTAGATTGTGATGTAAAGTGTACACAATAAATAATACTTGGCATTTGTGTGATACTAATATAAAATGATATCTTTTCAATAAAAATAATATTATGCGTGGTTTCTTTATAAAGAAACTCACAATTTAAAAAAAAAAAGTATAACCTTTGTACTATTTAAATGTATTGAAGTCAATTAATTATGTGAAACTAAATATATTAGCTATATGAATTTTACACATATGGATTGATTACTTGTTGAAAACTACTAATACTACTACTTTCCCTTATCCGCACCCAATGGTGCATAGGGCACTTCATTGGTACTCCAAGTACTTGTTGAAAACCAATTAAATATTATTACATAAAAAACAAAACATTAATAATTGATTACACATTCAAACTAATGATGGTGATTAGTGAATTTTAATATATTTATGTATATTTAAGTGAGTTATTACTTTATACTTCAACTAAAATGAGCTAATGGGATTTTTAAAGAAATATTTTATTTCAGTGGACTGAAACATTATGGTAGTCGGAGCACAATTACACGGGAAAGAATTCTGATGGTGTATCTTGGAGGCAGTTTTTGCTCCAAGATAAAATGTATCTAACCATAAAATATTTGTATGTAAATAAATAAATAAATATAGAAAGTGGAAATGGATCGTTGATGATGACAATAATTATTCAATACATGCGTTAAGATGAACACAATTTCCAGATAATCTCATACAGGGACCTAATCAAATTCCTGCCACCTATCAGAAAGGGCAGAACGTCTGCCCGGCCAGTTAGTATTGTATACTGTATACTTATAAAGAAACACAATATCCAATGATGTTCCAAATTGTCAAAAAGTAAAAACTATCTTCAATGAAATCTAAGCGTCTTGTGTTTGAAAATGGGTACCGTTTCGTGGCGGAGTGGGGCTTCGATCCGACAACCACTAGAATCATAGTCAGCAATGCTACTATTACGCTATCACCCTATTCAAAGATTTGCTCACAGATACATACGCAACCCCCAGAATACTCTTCATGAAAAATTAATTTATATGTATTCTACTTGGGTGTCAGCTTATCTCTTATTATTTATTATTATTAGACCTGTACCAAAATTCTTCACAGAAAAATTCTATTACAATCCCTAGAAGTAGACAAGACACTACAGAAACTAACAATATATAAATGATAATTATACACAACTTGAACTTGTAGGAACATGTCATCCAAAGTCCAAATACTATCGCTATACAAGTAAGGGTTTTCTAGAAAAACATAAGCTGGACACTGGGGAATAACGCGCAGTGTAAACTGTGGACATGACTCTTTTTACCCACCATTCAACACGCGACAATTTTCAAAAAAAAATAAAAAAAAATTATTGAACTGCTTTATTGACAGTGATGTAATAAACCAGATAATAAGATTGCCTTATGAGTATCTCCTCTTACAATGCAAAACGATGCATATAAAATTATATAGTGATTATGTCACCTAGCCAGATAAATAAAATACCAACACATAATGTAAAGTGCTGACCAAATATTTTTGTATATGCATACACCGTGTTTCATGATGAGACCGCAAAACTCCAGTAATTGTTCATGGTATTCTGAGAAAAAAATTCTATTAAAGTTTTTTGATTGGCTGAAGTTGGCTTTATTCGAAGTGTTAGTGGCGGCAGTGTAGTGGGGGGCAGGGAGGCCTGCTCCGGTCACGGTACCCACATTCAAAATATGATTTAAATTTGAATCTTTAGTCTTTCAAAAATTGACTTGATTGTGATAGTGATTTCAAATCTTTTATCGGTGGTTCAAATTGATCTTAGATTGCGCGCTGGACAAAAATTGAAGCCAGTATTACACGCGTGAATTTTATTCATATTTTTTAAGAAATTGAGTTGTTTGAAACATGAATCCCATGAATAATCACCCTCCGGAGTTTCGCGGTCTCATCGTGAAACACGGTGTATATGTGAAATATATATTTTTGTGGGCAGGGGGGAAGCAAGGTTTCTCTGTTATAAAATAATATTTAATCTGTATTTCTTCTGTATGTGTAATATGCGGATGGGTTATGAAGATATACGAAATATGCTGACCTGGAGCTGGTTGCTGTTGCTGGGGTGGGCCGTGCCCCGGCTGGTGCATGATGGGATGCGCGTACGCGGGGGCCGCGTAACCGGGGGGCACATAGCCCGGGGGCACGTACCCGCCCGGGGGGTAGCCCTGGAAGCCGGGCACGGGCTGGGGGTAGCCGCCCTGCGGCCCGGGGGGCGAGTAGCCCGCCCCCGCCTGCGGGTACGGCGCGCTGGCCGGAGCCACGCCCCCTGGGGGGAAGTTGGGTGAGTACGGCTGCGGCTGGGACATGTACGGGGGGCCCTCCCGCCCTGCACCTAAGAAAAGCGAGGATTACGATTTTATGGAGGAATGACCGCAGGTAACATGACTGCCAATATAAGATCAGTACATTTATAAGAAGTAACATGTTCAATAAAAAACTAATACTTCTGCCAGACATTTTATAAAAAATAAAATCATTTAACTGTAGCCAATATTATTATACATTTTTATCATCATTCATAAAGGAAAAATGTTACACCATTTCATTTTCAAAAAATATGCTAAAGACAAAAGCCAGACTAAAAACTTACATATTAAAAGTGTTAAATATTTACTTGAAAACAAACTGATGAGACTTGGCATCATTTTTTATGTTACAATATTTACAACGTCAAAATAAGAACACAGGGATTTCTCACCAATTAAGGTGGAATTTTAAATTAATATTGAGAACTGTTTATTTACAGAAATCAATAACTAAATATATACGTATAAAATACACAATTTATACTGCTAACATCGGAAATGACGTCTAAAGTATGTAAACAAAATTACTGTTAGTACCACTATAAAAGTACGATCACTTGAAAAGATTACATTGTACATTATTATATTTTATTATAATATTGCCAACCTCAATTTTGGGTAGTACTATGATATTTTCATATCGGTAATTCTGTCATTCGATGTTCCATGAAAAAACAAAAACCGGATGTTTAATCAATTTTATATTTATCCTAATTATTGCAATTCAAAATGAAAGTGTAAATAATGTGTTCGATTTTATTTTTAACAGTTTTTTGTCTCCAGGAATAAATATTTTTTGTAGATTGGCAGTAATGTACAAAAAAATACTCTAAGCCAAATAACATTAAATAACAATTATATTCATCAAATTCATATTTAGATTTGCAGATTTTATGATTAAGTCATCAATTTTATATCTCAGCTTACTATTTTCATCTTTCTGCATAGAGATTAGCTACAGAATTGTATTTTTACCATTGTTTGGATCCATAACACGGGAAATAAAATACACTAAACTAACGACACAACTAACTATGGTGAAAGTGAATATTTTGTGAATAACAGTACTCCTTATCTATTACGCTCATAAAAACATTGCAATGCAATCCCTGATAACTGAGTATCAAGTATCAGTAAGGAGTTAGAATTTATTCAACTATGTAACACCAATTTCTCTTCAGGTCTGCACAAGAAACCAGATACGAGGAGAAAAACAAATAACTGAACTACGTATATAAGTATTTGAAACTAAATACTATAAACATGTTTAGGATGATTTCCATCCAATTAATTGACAACGCCTGAATGATTTTATTAATTAAAAAAAATAAAAGATACATTTGAGCTCTTATGATATACTCAAATATTTCAATTACGGGCTGTTTAAGTTGAAAATAACTGTGGCAGAAAGCAGGAAACAAGTTGTGCTAGAGTGGGATTCGAACTTAGAGATTCTAATCTGCAGTGCCCGAATCTACCACTAGACCACAACCTGGTTCAGGGGCGGAGTTTGAGCCGAGTCTCCAGACTGAGACATGTGGTTTTACATTGACACCATGTTAATATTTTACTCTCTTTAGTTGTGTTTGAATAATCAGGTAAATGTCCAGTCTAAATATTCACTAAAAAAAATGTTTTTGCTTTGCTTTCACTTAGTTGGTAGGTACCGTTTTCTCACTTAAATTCATCCGTAATTGAAAGTATCTAAAATAATTTTAATATATCCATGTCTGTGATATGAAAAAAAAAAAAATGTATATTTCTATCGATGTCTGAAATATGTACTCGTTACTCGTATATGATATCTCATATAATGCATATAATTAACATCCCTAAATTAATGTAGACATTTTGGAACCAATCAAATTTGAAACACGAAGACAAGAAAATTGATTAACAAGATTTGAATAACGTGGTGTGGCGTTTTATCCTCTCTGCCTACCCCTTCGGAGGAATGATAGTTAGTTAGTTAAGTTTTTTAATCTGAATTACCAAGTATTCATTTTGGGCCATGTCCAGGTTTATTTTGTCAAATGAACTGGTACTTTAGTTGATTTCTCTAACAGTAAAAAAAACTAAATAGGTGATTACAATATTTTTAAATAAAAAAAGTAGACAAAAAAGTTTATTTCCTTAAAACTTACAAACTGAAAGGACAGCTTGGTTGAATAAGGTCGTAAACAAGATTCAATGTCAACTTAAAACTATTGACATCAGATTGGCGAGAATTATTATTTCAACATTGCATCCAAAAATGAGTAGAGTATGTCGAACCCGGTGTAACTCGAGAATACGAGGTGGTTTTTATGAGGACTAGTCTATTGGTAAATCCATAGATATGACAAGATGCAGAAAAAGAGTCTTAGTGGGGAATCGGGGACACATTATAAAAGGCTAATGAATTTTAATAATAAAATACCAGTTATTTAATTTTACATTATTCAATCAAATCCAACTTTAAGTAATAGTAATAATTTAAATAGCTATTTGATTTTAAATTAAAAAAAAAAAATACCTATCTTATTTCTAGTGTATGTGATTCACTGTTTTGGTATTTTTAAATCCAACTAATCACAGCTTAGCCCATTTCTATGCTGTACTCTATAAACCAGAGAGAAAAAACTTTTGTGGAATTTTGACAACTCCACCTCTCGAGTTACACCTCGAACCCAAGTAAAAATATAAAATAGGTGTCATTTAAAAAAACACACTAAATAAAGGCCTAAAAAATAATACTTGTAAAACCAATTTAATACCTTATCCTTATGTGATATTATCTATCCCAAAATAGTACAGATAAACAAAATATTATTTACTGGTGATGATTTCTGGAGTATATTTAAGGAAATATTACGTTATTATTCAATGACTGAGTCTATCCAACCACAGGTTATTAAAGGTCACTGAAGCTGTTGACAAATTAATATTATTGTTCATGAAAACTTAATTAAGTTTTACAAGATATTATTATATTTGGTATGTGAGTACTAACCATTATATCCTGTAGGTGGATAACCACCCTGTCCCCCTTGTTGGTGATACATTCTGAAAATAAAAAACAAGAAAACATCATCAGAAACATTCAAAACACAGTCAAAGAATGTTGCATTGTGTTGCTGAATGTTGATTCTGAGAACAAAGCAACATTGAGTAGCGATATTTTATATTAGTGCTACTCTGAAATAAAAAAGTTATTTGAATGTATTATAGGTACTGCATTGTTTAGATGTCTGGTTATCTTGTTATCTTTAATAAAGGTGATGTCACGCTTTGCACGAAAAGATTTTCGGCTAAAGAATTTCAAGGTTTGATACTTTAAGTGTTTACCTACTCATCCGTCAATCATACACACAGTCTTGCAGTTATTATACTTTTACAAATGCTTTTTAATTCAGTAAGATGAAGTTTCAAATTGATAGCTCAAGATTGAGAATTACATGTTATTTTCGGCACTTAGGTAGATTTCAACAGTGAGTCACATTATTGTTTGTATCGTGGTTCATTCATTTCGGAAAATTGTAATTAAAATACTTATTACTATATCGGAAGATAAGATAACCAATTAATAACTTACATGTATTTCCGCGGATAAATACGCAAAAATTATCTATTCCCGGTATAAAAGGTGTAGTTTATTTTTAGAACAGTGCGACAGGCGCAGCCAAAGCGGAAAATCTGTTTAGGTTTTGCCCGCCTTTGCCGTTTTGCTTTTTGCTCAGTTTTGCTAATCCACGATCTGTCATCGCAAAGCAGTTTGTTTTGTGTACGTTTAACACCATCTATGTTTGAATTACTAAAATATTTAACAGACAAATCATTTAAGCAAGGTACTTTCATAGATGTCACTGAAATAAAGAAAATTATAAAAATATGAGAAAATATGATATGAAAAATATGATAAGAAAAAAAAAATTGTATTTACTTTATATATTAGATAAATAATTATTAGATTAATAATTAATAAATAATTATAGTAGATTAATAATTAATAAATAATTAGGAGTATTTAATATTATGGATAAGTTTTATAATATGAATTCCCAGAATTGCCAGAATTCCCAGAAATTGAAATAGAAATGATAGAAAATCCACTTGATGAAATATAAACCTTGTACATCATAAGCAAGGTAAAAAATAAATTTAACTCCCATTTAAATTTTAAAAAAACCTAAATCCCCACTAAAATAAAAACACCAGAAGATCTGATTATTTTAGGTGAGTACCACTTTTACCATTTAACAAAATATATAAATGGTGCGTACCTTGCTTCTTTATTTAAAACAATCTAAGCCTTTGTATTTTGTTTTCTTTGCCAGTGACATTTTATGGTGGTGATATTTCTTAATATTTCAAGCTCTGAAAGTACTATAAAAAAATATGCTTTTTTTTTATAAAAAAAGTTTTCTCAATAAATGCAATAAAACTTTATGCATGTGTAAGTTTCCAGACAAGGCTAGGTTATTATTTTCTCAAACGAATCAAATATTAGGTATGTACGTTGAAGTCTATGAAGTATTTCCTATTATTTTTGTACAAAAATATAATGTGGGTTTTATTTATTCTCATTAGGCTGATTTTCAACATAAATATAGGTATCCATTATTAAGTTGTAAGTATTATGAAAATCTTGTTGATTTTGCTAACTAACCGTCACGTGTCGATAGAACGCCACTCTACTCTGTCCTGGCACACTAATACATGTCCTCATTAATACATCTTCTCATGTATGCACGTCGATTATTTCGACTTTCACTAGACCACCACAGATTATATAATTTACACCTAGACCCTAGACCACTATTTGTTCTAATTGATCATGATATTTTTTGATTTTAGCGGTTTTTTGTTATGGTAAGTTGGTGTTTTGATTCTGTGATCAGCTGTCAACAGAAGTCAAAATAGCGACTTCTTTCGTGTTTTTAATTCATTATGTTGGTTAACATGTCTGCGTCTATTCACGGAAAAGTTTAAATTATTAATGATTCTTGTTTGTAAAACAATTATTGAAAACGTGATTTCAAAATTATTAAAATCTGACAATGAGTTTAAAATTCATTTTGGTACACTGTAGCCGCACCCAAAAAATTCTGGGATCAGCCGGCAGCAAACAAAACATGTGTACATTTATCCTTATAAGTATTGTAAAGTAAGGAAAATAAAATACAAACATTTATCCAAAAGGAATTCGTTCTTATTTTGGTAAAATTTAAAATTAAAAAAATATATAGTTGCTTACTTCACATTTTTGTTTGTTATGAAAAGTAGTTAAAATTTCTATCGTTAGTAGTGCTAGCTGTATCCGGTTTTTAGTTCCAGTCGGTGCCGGTTCACTTCATATGGCGTTCTCGTCACGTCAAGCGTTGGACTCCGCTCTCCGCTCGCCAGTCGGTTAAAATGGCGATACGAGTGAACAAGTAGTGTTGCGATGGCAGAAGTCAATCAAATTAGGCTTTGTTTTCTAGCCAGAGTGTTACTAACGCGGTTCGTAGAGTACTCAAATGTTTCCAGTAAATTGTTGCATTCAAATTGGTGACGGTGAATTGAACCATCCGGTGTCGTAAAAGTTAGAAAAATGCGCGATTTTAAAGTCGTCGTGCTCGGCTCGGGCGGGGTTGGGAAGAGCGCGCTGACTGTTCAGTTTGTTTCCGGTTGTTTTATGGAAAAGTACGATCCAACTATCGAGGACTTTTACAGAAAAGAGATCGAAGTGGACAACTCGCCGTGCGTGCTGGAGATCCTAGATACGGCCGGCACGGAGCAATTCGCGTCCATGCGCGACCTGTACATCAAGAACGGGCAGGGCTTCGTGGTGGTGTACTCGCTGACCAACCACCAGACGTTCCAGGACATAAAGAGCATGAAGGAGCTCATCACGCGGGTGAAGGGCAAGGAGCGCGTGCCCATCCTGCTGGTGGGCAACAAGGCGGACCTGGAGCACCAGCGCGAGGTGCCGGCGCCCGAGGGCGGCGCGCTGGCGCAGCTGTGGAGCTGCCCCTTCGTGGAGGCGTCCGCCAAGAGCCGCACCAACGTGAACGAGATGTTCGCCGAGATCGTGCGCGAGATGAACCTGGGCCCCGAGAAGGAGAAGAAGAGCTACTGCTGTTGCACGGTGCTCTAGTCTCCCCTACTACTGGACTGCCGCCTGGTGCTGACGGCTGACTGCTGATCCCCGCACTACGCTAGTGTACTTTTTTATCTTTCTACAAGGCTTTTTACTCGTTTTGTACGTAGATCTCGCCACCGAGTCTACATTTACACTAACCGCAGTATTCCCGACAAAGCGCGCTCGGGGCGCGCGACCACCCTCAGGAGAATAGACTACAATATGTAAATAAGTATATAGTAATTAGAATTAAGATGTATATAAAGTACTGTAATCTTGTCGATGCTAGTGTTAATGGTCTGTTCGTGTTCACGTACGTGGTCCGGCCACCTGTGAAGAAGCAAAATCCTCCAAAGTGTGAATCTGATCCTATCAAATATTCCGCTGAAAGTTATATCGTGCCGAAACTAGAAACGTTTTCTTATGTCATTTGTTTATACAAAACGTAACAAAAATGGACTCATGTATCCAGTTTGTATGCCGCGTGATTGTGTTAAAAAGTCTACCAGGATTTGTGATATATACGTATAAAAATATCTTTAATAAAAGTTATAAGTGGGAGTATAATCAAAAGTGCCGTTTTATTGTATGAATCGCCCAGGTAAACCTTATTATTTAGTTTCACCTCTTGCCTAGTTACTGTCAGAATCAGCTGGTGCGAGGTACCCAGGTGCCAGGTATTCCCAAGCGGAGGCCCTTGTGTGGATATTGAAAACACCTCGAGTACCACCTACCTACCTATATTATTATATTGTAGTCCCTTGGTTATCCAAATTGCTTTGAAAAAATCTTAATTTCACAATTAATACCAGTCTAAACACTACTTCACTGGGTTTATTCTAATTTTCCAAGCATAAACAAAGCATTCCATTACTTATTGTGAAACAATCAAATAAGTGCACAGTGTATGTGTTTCACTAAGAAATCGCAATAATAAACCACATTACTAATATTTTTCCTGGATTGATCACATTGTATCTTTTTGGTTTGCTGTGTTTACACTTGCGACAACATAGTTCAGGAGGTGGTAATCTTCAAAAACCATGTCCATGGTTGAATTCTGATTTCATAATAAGTTCTATTTAAATTTGCGACTTATCTGCTGATTTTATAAAAATGCTAAGTATGAGGCACAAATCACAATAATTTTAGTGTTTGTTTACAAAATGAATAACATCTGATTGATTTGAAAAAAAGATATAAAAAAATCTATAAAGATAAAACTCGGACTTGACCATTTTTGAAGATAACCTCCTGAGTTCTGATCAAAATAATATCTTCCTAAATTGGTACCTATTTCTTAACATTATGTGTTTTCAGTAACCACAATGGGCAAATTTTACAAACAAAAGACTGAAACATTCTCAAAACCAACGTTATATCTGAAAACTTACCTAATAATCATAAAAACTACTTTAAAAAAAAAATTATTTTCTGTGAAAAGTGTATTTTTTTTAGCGTAACATTGGTTTTGTGAAGAAAAAAAAAGAAAATTTGCAGAATTAACAGAATTTAAAAGTTTCCTGGAATTCTGAGGATTTCTAATAAATTGGTGTCCTAAATACGAAAAGATCACTGCAAAACGATTCCACACACAACATATTTTTTGATAAGCGATTTAAGTACCTGTAGAGTGTAGACACTAATATACTCATTTGGCGAACCAATTACGCAATGAGAGATTAACTTCTATAGGGAACTCTAATTTTCTGTATAAAAATTTTATAATTGAACATGAAATTTTATATACAACATCATGTTCTGTTCAGTTCCGTGTTATGGACAAAGATAGGTACTTATAAAGATCTCTCATCGTCAGATTAGAATAACAGTACTGGATATTATACATTTATGTAGCACTAAATATTATGGAAATACATTTTATGGATAATGGACAATGGTAAATGGTAAACATCGTGTTAATATTCTTAGTACAAATCAGTAAGTAAATACGAAACATCAGACACGATTAATAACTCATTTATTTCAGCAAACATTCTTAATTGATAATATTATCAGTAGTTTATTTACCTTATTTCAGAAAGCATTAAGAAAGTAGATAATTATTGATAGTAGATAGATTAAAGGCAAAAGTAGATAGAATAAAGCTTAAAAAATGTTTCCATTATAAATATTTTGTTGCATGACCTTCTATATTTATACATACATACAACTGATAGAAACTGGGTCTGTTTACTTCTGGCATCTTTCCACGGACATATTATTTCTGTATAAAATATAAAATATTAGGCCCGGAACGGTATGTTTGTCATTCAACAAGATTCTCCTCTGTACTAGTAAATTAATCATAGAATAATTATTGTGTTATCGGTTACTAATATTTTGCACATAGCTTTTTAAAGCAGTATTTTTTTAAACATAAGAAGAATTTGCCTACATCTTACTACTTAGATTTAGAAGTAACAAGATCTTAAAAATAATTCAATTGTTTAATAATATAAATATCGACGCCTCCTACGTATAATATCGTAACCCACAAATCGTCGATTTTGAGTTTTTGGTGGATTTCGTCTGTATTTAACTATATCTTTAATTCTACTAAAACAAAAAACATATTATGCCAATAATAAGGGCTTCTTTGGGGCGTATTTTGTCGTATCTACAACCAATGCATATGAACTAAAATATTATCAAATGCTCCTCCTGTAAAATCGCATTTTGTGGGTTACGATATTATTATAATTATTATTATTATGGATAATTTATTAAGCGCCATTTTTGTGAGAAATCACCTCAAGAGCGCTTATGTATACCTATCAATTCAGAATAACTATCATGCAACCAACTTCATATTTTTAAAGGTTTTTTAAAAATTTTATCTTTGATATTTACCAACATGTTCACTATAATTCCTCTTCTACACATACTTCTCTCTAGGACAACGTGATCTGAGGAGAACGGTCAATATTTTTGTTGCTTTTTTTATAATTATTGAGTTGTTATGCACTTTTCAAAATATATTTTTTTCTGCCTTCATAATGTACATTTTAATTGTTACGAAATACCTAAATCATGTAAGGCATAGGGTTTATATTGTCTAGTTCTTCGATCTCAATTCTGGGATACTGTCTAGTACCCCAGATTGAATACATATAATCCAAGGTCGGAAGTATGTAATTTGACCCTAATCTAAACTGCCTTTGTTTATGACTTTTTACTGTGAATCAGCTTTCTTGAGTTTTCGTACTGTTCTATACCGAAGAATAGGTACTTTTTGTATAGATAATATTAGGTATCTAGTACCGTACCTACTCGTACGTGATATATAATTTAAAATAAAAATTTGCATAAGTAATTATTTTCGTCGAACAATTCAATCAAAATATTTTTAGTATTATTTTGTCCGCTACAGTAATACTCGGTAAATAAGTAGGTACCAGTTAAATTACTCTTGTTAGCTATTTAATAAAACAAGGGCAGGCCATAAAATGCCCTTTTCAAATATAGGTACCTATCTAGGTGTTTTAGGTATTCGTTTTTTCGAGTTAATTTTTTTTCCCCATTTGCACAAACAACACTTATTTATTTGCCAGTAGAGTTATTAAAAATAAATTTAATTGGACATTTCTTAACCCGCGACTTGGCAACCCTGGCAGGCCGCCGTTGTTCCACCACAATTTAAATTTAAGCGGCAATGAGTATGACATGACATGTACGGTTATGGTTTTGCGAAACGATTTCTATGAAACTTGCATAATTAATTGATTCACTTCACTGCGAACGATGTAGGAGAATGTTTACCTGAAAACATAAATAAACATAAGTAATATACAACACATAAATAAAACATTGTAATTGTAACATTAATTATTATTCTCGTCTATCCAGTGCTAGGCATAGTTTAGTTTATTAACAATGTATAATGCATAGTTTTCAAACATGGTGATTCCCATATTAAGTATGTATGTACCTATATCCGACTAAATTCCGGCATTTAAAGTATCTGCGATCTCTCAGAGGGAGGTGCGGCAGAGGGGTAATCTGCTTATATAGCTGCAACACAATAATGATAACAGGACAGGTCTGGTATGGTGCGCTGTATTGTACAAAGGAATAGATCGTACGTATTACTCGGACTGAGAATTGACCGGTTCTCTGTGGTTTACCAGCGCGCAAGTATCGCGACTGATTTCAATTAAATCGCCTCAATTATAGAAAGCCCGAGATGAAGTGAAAATGATTACGAGTCGCTCCCATTCACAAGAGAGTTAATAATGTTATTATGTATATCAAATTCTGGCGTTTCACTAACTGCAGACTGCTTATTATTATTTATGACCATAAGCAGTCGAAAGTCATCCGTCCTTACATTCTTTTCTGCTATTCTTTTTAATGTTTCCGTTAGCGCTTTGTAACGCGGCGCGACTAAATAACATTCTCGGTAATTTGGAAGAAAATGTATTCTTCGTCATAAGCGCGGAAGATAACGTAATCTATCTCATTGTATTCTGTGTAGGTCCAACCAAACTTAGACAATATCCGCGCATTATACTCGGTATTCGGAATTCGCATCGCGTACCGCCGCGCGCCGGCCAAGTAACGTGGAGCTCATGCTAACCGCCTTGAGCCTGTCTTATTAGCACTCGGTACTATCATACTTGGGGCCAAAGACCATCCACCACTGTCCACTATCCACTGCCATGATCGTATTGGGTATTGTATTGGGTACTAACTGTAACCAGCCCGTAACAAGGTATGGTCTGTTACGAAAACGGTTCCTATGATCACATCGTGTTTCGTGCCATCGAACGAGCATTTGCGCGAACGTGTTCGGAAGGAATGGATAAATTGCATATTTTTACTCGATAGTTTCACTTGATTGTTCAAAAATCGGAACGAAATGTAATATAATTTTATATGTATTGTATACAAGTATACATACTTATAACTCTCATATTTCGGGTAATCTTTTTATATCACAAAAAGCTTCTAAGAAATAATATTAAGTTGACATTATTGTTATTCCTACACGCTAGCAAAATATTCAGAATAACAAATTTCCAAATAATGATTTATACTAGGTAGATAATAAATTGTATTAGCGTAATCGCTGCCTGATAACCTTATTATCGCCGATTCGTTCACAAAAATAGGATAGTGTTTTTTTGGTTATTTAAGTGTTCAGCTGTTCCAACATTTAACTCGCTCTCTTACTATCACAAAAATTATTGTAATTGTATGTATCGTCCAATACAAGTACATGTATGTATTTATTTATTTATTTCTGGATGATTTATAAGCGCTATTTTTGCGAGAAATCGTCTCAAGAGCGCTGTACAATAAAGAGGCTAGATCACAACACGTTTTGCCGCTACCAAGCGCATGGACGGTTGGGATTTTTTCTAGCCTTCTACAGTTTAAACAGATTTTAATACATGATATAACCCGATATACCTAATGTACTATTAATTGTCTTGAACGCTAATATTATTTCCTAGAAAAAACAGGCTTTATGCTCAAAGGACGAGTAGGTAATGTGTTTCATGTTAGGATAAAATTGCGGTAGTTAAAATAACGAATCTCGATTTTTTCGGTTACTCACCTGTCGGGGTAATTGCCCCACCCAAATGATTTACGATAGCATCGACAGCTTTAACGAACCGCTCCGAAGATTTGCGAGAAGATTGCGCAAGGAAAATGAAATAATAAGATATCGAGTCGAGGAGACAAGTTTGCCATTTCGAGGGATCTTAGCCTACCTCGACTGCACGCGAATAGCCTACCCACTCTGCACTCGGCACTCGGCACTCAGGCAGTTAGCAGTAGGCACAAACTTACTCCCAGCTCGTATTGTGCAACACCACACGACATAATGCGACACGCAGCATGCGGCAGCTTTCTGACAATGTGTCATCTTTTCTTCTGCCGAGAACGCATAGCGTGGCATCGTTGGTAAACGATTTATGGTACCCACTCGTTTATTCGTAACAACAGATGTCCTCTGCCGACATTGAAATTTTAGTATAAATTTCGTCCGTTCTCGCAACAACCTAGTCTGTTTTTTATTATTTCTTACGAGAAACAAGATTTATTTGTTTTCACGTTCCTTATATCACCTTCCTGTTCAGTTTCCTGCTTGTTCTAGCAACATTTCCGCAACGGAGGTGTCGCAAATGTCGCTTTCCTGCGCCGTAAATGGCTCCCTCAATCGTGAACGAAATCTCGAATAAATCTCTAATAATGCAAACGATAGGCTGTAATCCTCCGAACCGATAAAGTACTTAGAATCTGAACCACGATCAGGAGAGTTATTTTGTCGTGCTTACATTATAAAACAATTATTACATTCAACAGTTTGAACGAAATAACCGTCACAACATTGATATTTCAAGAGACGAAAGGTTTGGAAGGAGATAATATGCGTTTACAGGGCTTATGACCTGTCAATTACTGGATTAAGTGGGAAACGAACATTGGTCAAAGATTACAAAATACATTTTTTAAGTGTGCTGCTTAGCTCAAATTATTTTATACTTTGTGGTAGTTAAAATACTTTGTGGTAGTTAAAATTATCAGCTCACTAACGAAAAAATAAAGGTACGATTAAATAACTCGTCTGACAAAGTAATATGTGTCCTACTTTGCCATCATGCCCCTTGTTTGGTTAATAAGCGTTCTGTTGAAATCTGCATAAGCCGCTTGAATCAAGTTCATAGCGCATGATAAATGATAAGGTTGAGTTAGGATTGGTAGTGAAGGCGTGAACAGTGTTTTGTAACAAACTCCAGTTCTGACTATCGAGTACAAGGGTTAGGTAAATCGTATACGCGATTGTGTTATGTTTCTTGTGTTTGCAATTACCCAATTACCTATTGTTTTGTAGGTAACAATAGTTGCCTACCTCAGTGAGGCTGTACGCGCACTTAGTATTGTTTCCACCATACCACCGCATACCGGCACAATTCTCTAGGCAACCCACTGAACGTGGACTACTGTGGACTGGGGTAACTGTGCACTCTGCAACTGGAACCTTGGAAACCAACTACTATGACAGTATTAACTGCTCCACTGCGCCTGCGCCTGGAATATTCAGAACAGAAGAAGCCAAGCATATACAATCAAAATATATTAAGCGAACTGTGCTTTCTTTTACTATTTCTTGTACAAAATACATACCTACGTTGGTTTGCCTTTTAAAGTTAAACTTTTAGTTGCTTCGAAGCAATAAATCCGACAAATTAATTTACTTACTACTTTTTTTGGTGACGTCCCGTTGAGAGACATCACCTTGTATGAGAGCAGTATATTCCAATGCCTTTTGTCCTGTACGCAGACGCCTAGTCCGCAACTTCTATTCTGTACTACTTACCTTACAGGTAAACTTTTGAACAAAGATTATTCGTTTATTAATAAAATAATTTAACATTCTCCTATTTCTATGTATGTCTATTATACATATTTATGATATTATTACCGTTGCCGGCCATAAATTAAAAGCGCGTGTTTATGTTGAGCGAATACAGCATGAAAGATATTCTAAAGTTTTTTCCTCACAAATCGTAGAAAGTTAGGCGCACACGGATGTACTTAATAGTTTCCCGTTGAAACATTTAATTACCCATGTTTATACTATTATGTTCGAAGTAGTTTATGATCAAGAAAGAAATTAATAATTTAAATCATCAAATTCCCATTTCACTTGTCGCCATTTTAATAATGCCAACTGTGGATGTTTGAGCATTTTCTAAATAGTATTTGATTTGGCTATTCAAAGCTGTCTTTGTATATCCGTGAATGGGTCCAAATACAATAGCTAATTGGGGATTTTAAAAGTTTTTATGCTAAATATTTTCTTTAAACTCGAATACGACTTTTGTTTGATTTTAATTATATCGTCTGCAAGTGAGAATAATTTAAATTAAAGAAATCTTCGCTATTGGCAGATGATTATTGAATCAACTCAATGAATATCCACGTTAAATTGAATTTTACACACTTAAGTAGGTATCTACCCATAGTAAAATTTAACTTTTAAATCAAGGTAATAAGTTAATGTTTTTTTTGTTTCTAGATTTTATTCTGAGTCAAACCGCCTCGTGGCATACTGGTAGCGCGTTTGGCTACAGTGCATGAGGTCGCGGGTCCGATTCCCGCAGAGTCAAATATTTATTTCCATCAGGTTTCATATTAATATTTAATGTTTCATACCTTGGACTGGCACTGATACACTGCACTTGGTGTTCCAATTCAGTGCAAGTGGGAAAGATATTCTCGGAAAGTACTTTGTAATGAGATGAGGTACTTAGCTTGAAGTCTCCGAGGGACTTCACAAACATTACTTATAATATTTTCACTTTTATTATGTACCTTTTACAGAGCCGTCTAGTTTTAATACTTTGTCACGGTTTCGTTCCAATACTAACCAGGGAGAAAATACCATGAAGGTTTTCGTTCCAATACTAACCCAGAGAAAATAAAATGAATCAAGTTTAGTAGATGAACGACTGAGAAAATAATCATTAATCTTGTATGCTTCATTTTCTGTTTCGAACGAATAAATTTTACCATTTGTTACTCTTATTTCTTATTTAAGTACCCAGATAAAATAAAGTTGTCTTTTGTACGTAAAGGCGTAAAATAATGAAATACATTTTATTTTTTTTTATTAAAACTTTATGTTGGTCACACACATGTCTACGCGTAGTTACTATGAATGACAAACATTTGCCTGTGCTTTGATGATTTGTACTTACTTATAATTTTCCTTATCCGCACCCAAACGGTGCATAAGGAACTGCATTGGTACTCCGAGTGTAGTGTATCTTGATGATTTATAACATGAAGGCTAGACGATCAGTCTTACGCTTCAGTCCAAAAAATCACATGAATTTTTTTATGTGCATTATTAACTCATCACACCACGAGGCGGACGAATATGAATACCGTATACAATATTTTAACAATGGATGGAAAGATTGTGCTGGATAATGCAGTATGCAGCATGCACTGGCCTTGTAGTACCGTGTCAGATAAAGAAATCATAATAAGGTAGATCAATATTTAGCCGCTTACACTCCATACTCGGTATGTTTAGACCAGAACGTGTGGGGAAAATCAAACAAGTTTGCAAATCGGTATTTTTTCATTTGTATCACAAAACCAAATGTTTTCCTTGCGTACTTAGATATTTTACTGTAAATTTAAAACGGCTTAACTTTTACCATAAATACATAATTTAGATTTACAAATAAAACAACGTATGAAAGTACTTTCTGCATGTTACATGTGTATTGCATTTGTAATCTGCAGGAGTATTATCAGAACACATTACGTCTATTTTTACCAGTGGAGTTTTAAAAACCCTCAAAACTAATCCAAGTATCGGAAGTGGTACTTAGTTTTAAGGCTTCCGCCCTTTTAAAATTCTTGCTAAAGGTACTTAGGTATCTATATGGCAAAATAGGCTATTAAACATTCGTTCTAAACACCAATCAGTAAAACGTAACTTAGTTTTAGTGATCACGAGCTGCTAGGTGCCAGGTATGTTAATACTAACAGCAACTGGAGCTCAATCACAGATAACTATCGACGTAGTTAAAAACGTGCTAACCACGTGCTAACGCTAACCATTTGACCGACCGAACATACGTTCATACCACGTTCGCCGTTGCCGAGCATTGCCGAGCGTTGCCGAGCACCATAGATGATAGTAAATATCGCGGCTAAACGTCAAACGTCAAATCAAGAAAGTCAACGCGCGTGTCGGATTGTTTATTATGTCGATAAAATACGGCACTCGAGAAAGATTGAAAGAAGATATGTGCGAAGAAGATATATCTCGGGAAATGGCTCGCGACTTGATGCGCTCGTTTAATAATCCCGATCGATAACTTTTAACGCGTGTTCCATTGTGATCGCGAAAACGTTAAACATCCATGGTAAGAAATCGTTATCACGTCGCTTATTACCGCGTCGATAGTGATCTGTGATCGAGCAACAGGCCTCGTTCTTACCATATACACTATAGACCGTTATGGTCGAACGCGTTAAATCCAAGGATATTGCTTTGACCACTAATAACACAATAAAAATGAATAATGCCTTTTGCAAATTATAGACTAAACCTATCTTAAATATTTCAGTGAAATTGATAAAAAAATACTGGATTGTTTCTGATATTTAATTACTAAACAAATAATGTGACAATTGATCAATTTTAATAATCATTTAACAACATTTTGAACGTATACAAATACTTGTAGACAAATTACTGGATTACACCCATGCTGGGCAGATATTATTGATATCCCAACAGAGACAGAGAAACTCTGGAAACGAATGTGGGTTATCTAGGCGTTTATAGGGCTTATTGGCTGGGTTAAGTGGCCACTTGATGTACTACAACATTCCCCATTCCGCCCATCATCTGACAACCATATAAGTATGACAAATTTTTGAACCTATATAAGTATATTGAATTCGTACAGAAGTTTCCACATTTGAGTTGTTTTTTCTACAGTTTTTAACATTTTTTTCTCTCTAGTGACATCTGTTGAGAAGATTGTTAAGCATTTTTGGCAATCTATCTTTATTGGTGTAGGTAAGGCTCTCCGAGCTTTATTACTTACTTGTTTATTTTGGAATTTTACTATCATTCACAGTCCACAGTATTAATTTTCGTTAGCAGCTCACTTAATTTATATTCTATTTTAGATATTTTTATTATTAGTGTAAATATTCTAGGACTTAAAAAATATCTTTACAATAACTTTCCCTTATCCGCCATAGGACACTCTGCATGTCTGTATTGGTACACCAAGTGCAGCAATCTTGATAATTCGTCGCTCGAAGGCGAGATGATCAGTCTGACGCTATGAATATCTACCGAGCTATTTAGATTTTGATAAATGTGTTCTTCGAATGTTCAGTAGAATAATCTTAGTTGATTTTCATCGGATGCGTTTGAAATTCGTTGGTATTGAAAAATGACCAGTGCAAAAAATGTCTTCGTTCGGGTACAGTCATCAAAATTCCGGTTTCACCTCGTTCATGCAGGTATAAACCCATCTTAGTCTGCTATTAGATGATTCATTCAAACATGTTTTTTGCAAGAGTACACTTTCCTTATTTCAACGGTAAAGATTTCTCAAAATTCATTGCAAATCTGAATAAAACGTACCTGTCACTGCTTTTTTTCTGCTTATTCTCTTCAAATGATAACAAAAAGAAGGTAAACAGTTAAACGGTCGATTCAAGAAAACGTGTTCTCACATTATGCCTATTTATGTATATCTTTCCTCGTTTTCTTATCTCATATGAGAGATTGAATGATGTGCTAAAAAAAATATGCAAATCTTAAGCGCGATGCCCGCCCGATATTAGCATACTCGGTACTCGGTGACGCAAAGTTGCAGGAACAAGTCTCGTGTAAAAACCGTTTTTTACATCTTTACGTGGAACGAAAATCTTGTTTTTTATGTAATCAGTGACGCGACCGTTGGCATTATTATTTTATAGAATAGGCGGCCGTCATTTCCATCAATATAATAATCTATGCAATATACTTAGTTCGTGAATCCATCTGTATTATTTATTACTGCCTCATTTGTTCCTATGTGAAGCATGTGGACATCAGTAGTCGCCTCTAAGTGATCCTGTCACTGGCCAACATTCACCTCTTCTCGTGTGGATCGCATTCTTAGGTAAGACGATTTTTTGTGTGCTGTTTTCAATACTGCTGTTAATTAATGAATTTGTGGTCTATAAAACAGCTTGCTGACTCAATATCAATATTGAAAATAGTAAAATGAAAATTAAACAAGATAATCTTTTTATGATGGATTAGTTCTTGAGAGTCTGATTTTAATAAGTGAGTTTTGTAGTTAAATGTAATATTCATATTTCCACTTACAAATACATATTTCGATGATTACTTACACTATCTAACTTTGAATGGATATTGTGCGAATATGGATATTATGATTCGACTAACATTATGATTGTTTCTGTGTGCTCAGATTAATCTTCATTATGTATGTTTCAAGCACTCCCTTTCGTGAGTCATTGTTCCGAGTTGTGAATTGTTATAAAAATGGTTAAAGAATTGTTTTATACATCGTGCGAATTTAGTAATTCGTTTTTTTTTTTTAAATGAAGTATGTAGGTTGGTATGAAAATATATATATTTATAAAAACGCGTATGGTTTAAGGATTAAGAATTTAAGATTCGTCGTATAAGTAGGCACCTACTCAACAGAACTGTATTAAATATTTACCTTAAAAATACAAAATAAATCCCAAACGCTCTATATTCTTATATTGAAACGACTTTGGAAATTCCATATCCTTAATTTTATAATTACACCTAAATGGATTGCAGGCAAGCATATTTTATTATAGTGTTTAGTGCTTAGTTCTCATATCTATTTTTTTATTGTGTTTTCACAGTTTTACAGTAAAATCAATGTAAAAGATTACCGTTTAGTTATATTTATGTATTTATGACGTTTGGAGGTATTTATTTATTTGTACGTATTACTCGTAAAAGTAAAATAACTAATTTCGAATTAACTATGTACCTACTGGTTTAGAAATACGGAGACAAATCATTCGAAATTAAAATATACTACATTACCTTCTATGAAGTCAACAAAAAGCTTACTCAAGGTTACGATGTCATTACGTTACTGTATTTTGCAAGATCAATTTTTTGTGCCTGCTTCTGCAACTGCCATATTGTAGAAATATAACTGTTCTCTTGTCACGATTAATTCACGCCGAATTTTGTTGGCAATATATTTAGCATGTGTGCTCGTGTCTAGTTGATTCCCACAGGGTACGCGAGAATTGCCTAGAATGCTTAGATTGTAGTGAAGGAAGATTGCAAATTGGTAGTGTTTTCTTATTTGCTGTGAAAGAATCGAAGGTTTTCTCCTAAGTTTAGCCAGTTGACGGAGGCGGTGCCAGCAGTATAGGCATGGCGGGCCGGTATTCTGCATGGCTGACAGAACTTCTGCGCATACGTATTCAGTACACATTCATATTTTATATATTTTTTATTTTATTTTTTCTATATATTTTTTTTAAATTTAATTTTATTTACGGACTTAAGTGCATTTTAAACATAAAATTATTCTAACACATATATACACAGGTACAATTAAAATAAGATACAATCAAGGAAATAAAAGCTAGGACAAAATTTTAAGTATACATTTATTAGAACTACCACGAGGCAGGATCTGGTTTATTCTAGTGATTGTTTAAATCTGGAAAAACTAACACCAAAAAAGTCCGGATCCTGTCTCGAGTTTACAATGCGACACAATCGGGACATTGGTGCATGCAAGCCATAGTTTGTGCTGTGCTGTTCGAGGAACAGCACTTCATTATTTCGCAACCGGCGGATCGGGACATTGAATGTCACTTGTTCCAGTAACGATGGTACATCAGTTAAGCCATTCAGTAACTTAAACATAAATATGGAGTCAATGTTATTTCTACGTTTTTGTTTTTAGATTTTTAACATCGACTCCATTTCTTCGTAATTGTAGTCCCTCTCGAGGCCAATCATCCATGCTATTTTTCTTAGCAGGCGATGTTGCACCGATATGCGCAGAAATCCTGTCAACCATACAGAATGCCAGCCCAGGAGTACCTACTCTTCCACTGACCATTTCCGTTCCCTCCGTGACTTACAAAGCGCGCGATGATTCATTTCGGTTTTCATTTAAAAGCTTTTCTAGCCCATCTCGTATGTATTATGTCGACTGAGATATGTGGGGGTCAGGGGTTCATATTAATTAAAGTAAACGACTTGGTGTGTGATGATTAAGTGGCCAGCGGCAGAATTATTACATCACCAGACCGTGACGGGTTTATTGTACCGGGATGGTTTGTAACTACAATAACGTACTTACTATTGTTTATGTTCGGCTTTTACCATTACTTTGCGCTTTATTTCTGAGAAATGTGGTCTTATGCACGTTCATTTGTGCTTCGTTGTTAATGCAAACTGTGATTAAAATATTTAGCAAACCATTACCCATTACATCATTACGGTACCGGTATAGGCTATGGCTATATTAACGGTTCTCAGTTCATTCAAATGTGTTACTTATAAAGAAAGAAAAAAAAAACAAATAAGATGTTGCTTTGGTCCCTAGCGCTTCTCATGACACGCACCTGAGGATGGTGATCACGCCTGTAATAAACAGTTGTATAAATAATGAGTAATTATAATAATAATGGACTGCTGGTTTAAGTACCGACTGTAATATTATATCGACGATTTTACTTAATTTAACAAGTTTATTATTACAGTTTTTTATTTCATGTTAGGTACCTACTGCCGAATTGGAATATTTTCATATAATGTAGGTACTTTTGTAAATTTACAAATAAACACGATGCGTGACTAACGAATATTATTAAATATTTGAAAGAGCCCAAATAATTTGACTTATTACATTTCTTTTTGAATTACCTAGTCCAAAGTTCTCTATTATAAATCAAAATAATCACTCCCGCAATGCTATCAATTTAATGGTATCAAATTGCCATTTCAATTATGTTCACAATGGTTTTTAAGGTCGACGATATGTAGTTCATACTTACAAGTTTAAATTATTTTTATTCGAATACTAATTACTTAGCCTTATTATCCATTCCGTATCTGTGTCATGTCGTATAAGTCCATATGACATTATTTGTGAAATGTATTTCCTAGATTAAAGTTAAGTAAATGCCTTTTCTGCTTTTCCGATTAACTGTTCTTTTTCTCAATTTGAAGTTTAATACAAATAGAGTAATGGAAGTTACTTTACAGGTTTATCGCTTATTATACACATCGCTAGTAAGGTAATTGCGTTTGTTGTTGTGTGGTTGTGTTTTATGGAAAAATAGTACCTAATTTTAAAAAAAATAATGTACCTACCCACATGGCAAGGTCAAGGATTCAAGAGTAAGGGCTCAATGTCGATGTTTTAAGTATAAGTAAGTATCTTATGTTAAAATCAAAAAACGATTTTTTTGGTTCTTCGTGATTTTATTATTAAGTTAGTGACAATTGTTTCGCCTTGTAAGACAGTTTGATAATGCCCTTACAAGGCGAAACAATTGTCACTAACTTGATAATAAAATCACGTAGAACCAAAAAAATCGTTTTTTTTTATTTTAACATAAGATATCATGGAGTTCTACAAAATAAATGCCATATCAATCAATAAGTAAGTATATTGACTTGACTTGGGATGCACGGGAGCACGGGAGCTGGCGGCCGATCGCTTGGCCTGGAGGCAGTTTGTGGAATCCATATGCTCCACATAAGGAGCGGATATGGTATTATGATGATGATGAAGTATACAAAATTTTTATTTATCAAATCAAGACAAATAAAGAAAAATCAGTTACAATGTGTATTAATCATCGCTCCAGGACTTGAACCTGGACCCTTTTTAATTTAATTTTTCTCGGTGTGAACGTGTATTGTGTGTTTTTCCATGCATTCATTGTCACTTCACCAATCACCATTGGCTACTTCAACGTTGGTTGGCGGAAACACGATGCTATTATTGTAATGAGAATATAAAATATAAATACGTTTATAATAGTCGTTTATTTTGGCCGTAAGTATTCACTAATGCTAGGGAAATCACAACATTGATTTCAGTGTTGTTATTATGTCATTTTTATATTCCGTATTTTTTAAACTGTAAGATTATAGCTACAGAATAATGTTTTAACGAAGTGCACTTACATAGATGGTAAACATTTTACGAATAAAGTGAATATACCTAGACAATCAGATTATAGTCTGACAATTCACTAGATTAGAATCCCTATGCTCGAATCTCACTATCGCAACAATTTTTAAGCACAGTGTTTCTGAGTGTTTGAAAGTAGACACGATGAATGTTCTAATAAAATTACGTGTCTTAAATATTAAAATATTATATTTTATAGCTTTTTCGCGGATAGTCTGTTGTCATTTAGAAACTGATTCTAAATCTTATTATATTGTATTTTTCACAGATTCGACCCGTTCTAGTTACAAAAAACATTTTCACGGTTGTTAGTAATGGTCATCTTAAGTACCTACCTATGTCACGAGATAACATTTTTCTTAAAAAATTTAGCATTGCGATAAATGAGATTTTTTTGTATAATATGATATAAATATGTACATGCACTTTGCGATCTAGGAATAGAGTACTAATACGAAACTATTTGTAGTGAAGTACCATAACCCATGGCTTGCCAACATGGATCCACTTATCACATGGGATCCACTAATTGTACAAATTGAAAAACGAAGACGTTTTTAAAAATATAGTTTGAAGAAAGTGTAAAATATCGATGAGATAGTAATAATGATTGGTAAGAGTGTAGCTACGGAGAGTGTTATTCTCTATTCGACTGATGGTTCCTGCCCAACACAGCCATGATCTGCTGTTCCAGTCCACCCTGGACCCTGGCTCCCTGGCTGCTGCACCGCTCGCTGACTCCTGCCTACTGCATACCTTCGTCTACATCTACTACTTTTACACACCAATTAAAGAGTCTAACATATCAATCGTATTTTGTCCATATCAGATTTTTTTATTAACCAAAGGGAAAAATCGATATTATAGACGATATTAAATATTTGCCCGAAAGTTTACCTTAGAATATAATTTTATTTAAGTAATATAATTATGATAGTATGTTAATAATTTTTTTATGAAACCACTCACCTACTTTTATATGTCTACCGGTCAAACACAACTAAACCTGTTTTAGTTGTGTTTGTCCCGACGAAGAGACGGGCTACGTCTCGAAACCGGTAGACATAGAAAAGTCGGTGAGTGGTTTTATAATTTTTTTATTAATAAGATACCGACCGAACCAATAAAAAGTTTTATGAAATGGACACAAGATACCATAATATGATGATTTGCATCTCAATTACTCTCCTAGATTATTATTGATACCAGAACTCAACTTCAATCTAGAAGGAAACATCAACAGAAATTTAATGCTGCAAACTTCGAACAATTCTGTTCGAAGGCTGCAGAGCACATTTTTCTCTCCCGTATTAGGTATGTTGATTGTACTTATACATCATATCTGTGCCCTTAAAGCATTTCAAATATCTGTCAACGATGTACCTATTCAATTCTGAAAATTATACCTACTTTTAATTCGCAGCCTACTTCTTATTCGAATATTTGAGAGACCACCAGTTCATGAAGTTGTATAGGCGAGCAACATTAATTATTATACTCGTATATTTAGATTTAAAAAATGTAAGTAGGTACCTGAACTTACACAATTAAAATAGATGTATATTTTTATAAGAAAAATTGCATGGAAAATGGGACTGGAAAGAGGAGAATATTAGTTTGTACTCTGATATGGAGAGGTTTTTGAGTATAAATATCAAGCCTCGAAAAACGCAGATGCAATGCGGATATAATCTGCATATTTAACTGTTTCATTGATGCCCCTAAATTTTTGTAAAAGGTTATTTTAACGTTCCTACCCGTAGACTAAGAAATAATGCAATGCTGTTCCACGGTCATCACAGGACCAATTATGATGCACCGGCACCTTTGCCCAGAATGATCAGGCGGGTGAACGATTATCAAGATCTTGATTATTTTGTTGTAAAGGAGTCTTTCTGTGCTGAAGAATCTGTCTAGTTAGAGTATGCATTTTATCTGATTTAAAAAATCTTATTTTATGCCTTCGCTGTTTATTTCTGTCCTTGTTATTTTTTCTTGTCTTTTTAAAAAAATTGTGTAAATAAAATGTTTATAATGGACTTTGTCCATAAATAAATGAATAAGTAAGTGTCATCGAAATGAACACTTTAGTGTGATAATAGTAAATATTAGAACGGTAATAGATTTTTTATATCCGATAAAATGCATGCTACCTAATTAGAGATTTCTTATTTTTTTAATAAATTAAAAAATGTAGGTAAGTTTCTCGAAGTTTTGTTTCTTTGTAGCAAAGTTTCGATCATTTATTGGGTACTAGAAGCGATCAGTTAACAAATGAGCAATTTATTAATGATCCACAAAACATCACGTGTCCTTGGTACATAAAAAAGTGTGATCACGCGCCAGGCCATGGCTGCACCGACTAATAATTCAGCAATTGGCCGTCCAGAGTTGGGTTTGACATTGCGCGATATTCAGGCGGCGTGGAGCGTCACCACTCACCACACCGCTCACCGCCTCACTCTGCACTACCACGCTAGTTCCTGTAGCACGCTCGACTTGATCATTTCGCGGTTCTTCTAACGGTAACCCGTCGACCCATATTCAGCTCTACTAAAGTATCGGATGATTGTTACGCACTTGCTGAAGAGTAAACACCATTCGCACAAAAACTCACAGTCCACGATACTTTTTACTTCTATACCGTGGGTAATCAGTGTTGCTAGCTTAGTAAAGCCAAGTGTCATCTTAACTGTGACGTTTATAAATTATTGAGAGTATTACCAACAAAGATTTAAGGCTTTAGGCCATTATTTAACACACTTTGGTTAGAGTGTATTATTGTGAAGTTTTACACTAAACCGCAGTAAAAACTAGCTGCTTAGTGCTGAACTGACGACATTAAGTCATAACCTTTGTGCTTCGTGTAACCTTGAGTACCTACGATAATTACCCATAAAAACAACGGTGATTATTATTATTATTATTATTATGGATAATTTATATAGCGCCGTTTTCGTACAAATATACCTCAAGGGCGCTTCAAATATTGAATTTAACGGCTCGGGTAATTTAAAGTGAGTGAAAACTCAATTTTTGAGTAGAAAATACCATTATCAAAATTAATCAAAAGATTTAGAGAACATACAGGTCTTAAGTTTCTTTCGAAACATCACTTCACTCTCGCAGTTGCGCACTTCTGGTGGGAGAGCATTCCAAGCCACAGGGCCCGCAACCGCAAAAGCGCGCTCTCCAAATTTTGTGCGCTGATTACGGATCGGTACTAAAACCCTGCCTATATCTGTAGATGTAGCTGACCGAAGTGTGAGATTGAATAATCTTGTCCATAACTTTTTTAAAGAAATTTATTAGAACGCTAACGCGATTAGTTCTGTATTTATGTTTATTTTTAATGACTGTTAATCTCGCTTTTCCGTTTTAAATTGACTTCAAAGCTCCGTCTTTGACACAAATGTAATCGGAAATAAAGACATTATTTTTCGTTTTAGTGGTTCATCCTTTTCGTGGCTTGCACGAAGCTCTTAAGTTAGTTTATGGCCGCGCCATAAATCCTAGTGTTCTTATTAATATTTATTAGGGATGTGGGTGGACTGTATGGGCGGCATACACGGGGTCATCAGTCAGCCGAACCATCACTTCCGTGTTACCTATACATATAAGCTGCTAATCCTGACACTCTTGGAAATCAAAAGTCTACAATTTATACCTACTCTCCACTCCTATTCATAGATCAGTATTCCGCTAGCTTAGATTAACCATCGTTTTTGTACAACGTTTCTTGCTTTTATCAATTAACGGCATTTTTATTCCAATGAACTGTTGTAGTAAAAATGGGCATAAAAAACAACATTGATTTAAATTGCTCTTGACATGAACAAGGCAATGCGTATTTTATTAATTTCCAAATATGATAATGAACTCAAACGAGTATACCTTGATCTAAAATGTACACGATTAGAGTTATGAATGAGACTCAGCATGTGTACACCTAACTAACGTTAAACTAGGTATATTACACAGTTGCTAGGAACATAGATATCTACATAATATTATAATCCATTCGTTATACGTAGCTTTACAATATCTTCCAACCACTTTTACTAAAGATCAACAGTCTTTACAATGTTGAAGTTTTAGGATGGGCTTGCTTCGGATCGAATAATTTTCTTTTTGTGTTATTCGCTGCCATAAAATGTTGCAGGTGCACATTCTAATACAATTTTTGTTAATATATTGGTCATGTGTACCGTAACTCTTGACGTTATTGTATCACGTCTGTTCACGCACGGAAGGAGAGATATTTCGGTTTCGATATTTAATATTTATACCAAAGAAATGAGAACCGTTCGACCCGCTTATTTTATCTTCTCTTTAAAGCAGACCGCAGCTTGCGTAATATTTATCTCCGATTCTGTGTTACGTCACTCCTCCCGCGTCTACTGGAGCACTTCTATCATTGGATCCACTTTCCAACCAATACCTAGCTACCTAGTACCGAGCTAGCCATAAATTATATTTTAGACGCATGCGACTTCCACAACACACATAAACCTATGTTTATTGATTTATTCCGTTACAAAGTCATTATCATGGAAAATGGTCGTGTAAAAAGTTAGAAATAGTAATACTCAAACGGAAACTTTACCACAGGCAGGTTATTGATATTTGGCATCTAATTTTCGCTCTACCCAGTCACGTCCGTCCGAAGGAATATTCGTAATGTCCGCAGTCGAAACCCTCACGGACCCAACATTATGAGAGATACTGGGGTAAAATCGTTTCACATTATCCCTAATGTTATATTTATGTATTATTGGCCTCCGAAATATCATTCCCATTTTCTATACTAGACCACTAACTCAATTATTGAGAATCGCTTACAAGTAAAGTTTTCGACAAATTTGGAAACATGCGACTAGTTCTTAACTTAATTTAATTTGCTCACTTGGATTTTAACCGTAGTTTTTCTGTGAATATTCATTCACCCATGTACGCGTCTGTTTAATTCTGGTTAATCTCTCTTTACGTTAATGTTCCCATAATAATATTATACGCGTTCAACATACTACTAACTAGTGAGATAAGTAACTCATTATTCATCCTTTCTTTCTCGAATTTATTGTATAAACAGAATCGTACATACTCTTTTCAAATAGTAATAAAAAACTTCGTATAACGGAACTCGAGGTGAACTTTAAAGTTTAAAACAGTAAACTAAAGCTGTAAGTATTCATACAACATAAACAATGTAGAATTACCTATATTTGTTCGTTTTGATCTGGTTTGGATTTTAGTTGATTCATGGACCAGAATCAAAATAAACCTTGGGCAAACAAAATTATTCGGTTAGATTTTTGTTAGACATGAGACATAACCTTGCATAATAGACAAATAAAGCGACCGGCAATAAATTGTATCGTTCTTATTATACAGTCGACACCTACGACATTTTTTTGTTTGATCTGGTCGGTGTGATTTTGTGTTCATTTTGTCTTACCATTATACAACACTGACGGTATTTTGACTTCGTTCTTCTGGATCTAAGTAGCAATTAAGTAAAAAATGCTATCTATAAACCATCAATAAAATGAATTACAGTCGTTTTAATTGTCTAATGTGAATACATTTTGAAATGTGGGAAGGAAAAAATCTGCTCAAGGATTGTTTTACCTCTAGCAGCTAGCAGGTAGCAGGTACACTGTAATCTGTGGAATATTAAACTAGCGCACACTGTATTTTCAATGAACATTATTTTTGGATTACCTAAGTAAATTGTTATTTTTATCTTTATAAATTTACATATTAGTTGGATTCGTTTTGAAGTTAGTACAGCGTTGTACCAAAATTTGCTAACATTTGACCCGGCACGGCCCCAGCAACCAGCATGCGGCACCCGACCTACGCACCATTCCAGTGGACTACTTTTGGAACAAATCCGCACTTTGCGCTGCACGTAATGCAGATATCTCGGACGTAATATCGTGTTGCACTTTCGTTATTACTCTCGATTAAGTAATTCTTGTCAAAATAAAATTACAGTTTGTTTTGTGCATGGCCTATTTAGTGTGAGGCTGTCTTATAAAATAACATGTAGGTATTCGTGAAATAAGAAATAAAAAACTGACAATGTATTAGGAGAAAGTTGGTATCACTATTGCGACGGATGGGAAAATGTCGAAAGATCTGGGAAACGACAGTACAATGGAATTATCCACAATGTTTGAAACTATCGTCTCTTCAGTACACCATTCCAATGGTTCTTCATAATATTCTTACATATAAACTAACATTAAAAACCTTTTAAATATCTTTCTACTATTTCTTCTCCAAAATTAAATATAAATACCGCTAGACTGAATCAAGAATTAGGTTTTTAAAATAATTTTATTTTTCCATATTGAGTAGACTGAGATGTTATGCATCATAAGTATCTGCCTAATATTTATGCCTGTTTTTCCCCATTGTTCCAGCTATCTCCGAATTTAAAGTTAAACGTGTCCAAAACACATCACTGAGCATATTATCTTGGTACCAAAGCTCTTGCAATTTCAATTTCCTTGCTTGATACACACATAATACTATAATATTATCATCATTTTTGGGTTTTAATAAAACAAAATGAACACTTAACTCGCATTAATGTACCTACTGCCAATGTATCTATAATCCCAATTATAATTTATACCTACCGTGCATTTTAAAAGGCATAATATTATAATATTATAAGTATTAAAATATTAAAAGCATAAATATTATATAATATTAAATAATATTATAGGCATAATATTATATATTAATGCTTTAAATAGTTTTTGAGAGAAAACGTTATTTTTTGTTGCTGTTATAAATCGTATAATTCAATAGCTACTGGATTTTTACGATTCTTAACGTATTATTAAAGATTTCTCAATTAAGAAACTCGGTATAAAAACATGCATTTTAAAATAAAATTTGTAAAATAAAGTACTGAATATTGGAATGCCTACTAACAGACGACATTGGCCAAATGTTAATGCCAAATTAAACAATAGAAATTGCAAAGTCTAATTATTATTGTCATAGCCATCTTCGCATTTTAAATTTATTCGAATTGATGCTTCAATGAGAGACTTATTACAAAATTGACACAAGTTTAACGATGCCATTCTTGATTCCGAAGAATTTTTAATTTGGTAATTTAACACTTTCTGAGTCGAATAACAAATATGTACATATTTAATGTTTACAATGTGCACTTGACTAAATATGAAGACAGTTATGTGAAAAACTGATAAATTTAATGTAACATCAGTGTCGATTTGAAAATAATATCCAATATCGGTCTGTTCGATTATTAAATTGTAAATTGCAGTCTCTTATAATACGAAAATGGCATTTCGTCGATTTGCTTTGTGAAATGTTTTGATAGTATTTTTTTTTTAAAGTAAAAGAGTATGCAATCTTATAATATTTGCACATATTTCAATTTGTAAATACTTTTACAATAAAGCCTTTGTGGCTTGTGCTTGAAAATAGTAAAAAAGTCGTGGTGGAGTGGGGATTCGAACCGGGGATCTCTAGACTCAGTGACGGCGACGCTACCATAGGGCCACCACCCGATTTATTAAAATATTTAAAAAATATATGAAATTATGTGTTCTGTAACAGCAATGAATTATTAGTGATTTAATACGCACTGTTAAGTAATCCTAATCTGAGGAAAATGTAGTTCTATCATCATCAAAAAAAAAAAAAAATTTGTGTGTATTAAAAAAAATTGTTATGAGATAAAAAATCATAAAAATCAATACGATTAGGTAATAAATAATAACTAAAGTTACAACACTGAGAAGATGTATGAATGTGGACGAAGCAAGGAAAGTGTGCCAGGACAGAGTGGTGTGGCGTTCTATCCTCTCTGCCTGCCCCATCGGGGAAATAGCGTGATGGTTAGTTAGTGTAAGTTACATAATGTCCACAAGAGAGATGATGTGTGTACTGCCAATATTATTGACGATTGACATATTATTACCTATAAGTACACATTACACATGGCATAAATATGTAGAATATCATGGTTATTGTATAATATAATACATTAAAATTATTTCCGGTTTCGGATAATTTGCATAAAGCATTTCAATATACATCATTATTATTGTGTACTTGTTATTATTATGTGTCGTGGACTCTCAGAATAAAAAGTTTCACTAAAAACCCAATTTTTAAAAGAGGTTTATGATAGAGAAGGGAAATGCGTGTGCAAAATATTTTTTTAAAATATACAGTATAAAAAACCAATTTTTAAAAGAGTTTTATGATATCAGAAGGGAAATGCGTGTGCAAAATATTTTTAAAAAATATACAGTACCTAATATAAGATTTTTCAAAACAAGTCCAAAAATAACACCAAATTCGAGTTTTTGATAGGATTTCAATTTTACGACATTTACATCAGAAAGACAAAATTAGAAAGGTCTTTTACGTTGGTTCGGTCATGTAGAGCGAATGGATGATGAAAGAACGGCTAAAAAAATATATGATGCGACTGTGCCTGGATGCAGAAGTCGAGAAAGGCCGAGAAGGCCAAGTGCTTGAAAGTAGGCATGTAAGAAGTCGGAATAATCGACGTGCGTGCACGAGAAGATGAATGAATGTGGAGGTAGCAAGAGAAGTGTGCCAGGACAGAGTGGTGTGGCGTTCTATCCTCTCTGCCTACCCCTTCGGAGAAATGGCGTGATGGTTAGTTAGTTAGTTAGTTAACTTATTATCATCAGAATATTATGTTGGTTATTGCCACTGATGGTGGAGGAGGTACGTTTTCAAAACGTTTATTTTAAATTTAACAGTGCAAAAAAAAATGGCCTTAATATAACATTACGTTTCAATTTGTGTATATGTATAGGTACACAATAACTTATTCATTACGTGCTCAAACTAAGGTGCCTTGCCAATAAATTTACTAGCGTGGAATGGCTTTATTATGATCCACAGATATCATATATAACTAACTAACTAACCATCACGCCATTTCCCCGAAGGGGTAGGCAGAGAGGATAGAACGCCACACCACTCTGTCCTGGCATACTTCTCTTGCTTCCTCCTCCACATTCATACATCTTCTCATGCATGCACGTCGATTATTCCGACTTCTTACATGCCCACTTTCAAGCACTTGTTTTACTTGATCATGCCATGTCTTTCTCGGCCTTTCTCGACTTCTACATCCAGGCACAGTCGCATCATATATTTTTTAGCCGTTCTTTCATCATCCATTCGCTCTACATGACCGAACCAACGTAAAAGACCTTTCTTAATTTTATTATTATTTCTTTCCTGTCTTAATTTTATTATTTTTTTATTATTATTTTAATTTAATGTGACCAGTCCCAGTGGCAGTGTGGCCAGGAACTATTCTCTCCTGCTACCGCTGTATAAATACAAAATACCTACTGTATTTTAAACACCTACCTAATCATAATTCATTTCAATAATAGTTATCTAATAAACGGCAGCATATGTACATGATTCTAATTTATAATACAATAATTTATTTGATTCTGTCCTACCTAGGAAGCTATTTGGTATCACTGACCGTCAAATGGTAATTCATATCATCTGATACACATTTATAATCGTGCATTAATTAAATTCATTTACTACTGGCGTCCTTGAAGCGCAGTTTAACAGGCCTTTTAATTGCTTTTGATAAAAACAGAGTACATTATACAGTAAAAAATGAAAATATTAATACGTTTCTTCATAATGAAATTGATTGAATATGCTATGGGATTTGATTTAATTAATAATGCAGGCTGCTTGATAGTCAAATTAAACTTTCTTTTTAATTAAAATGGAATAAAGGTACTGTCTAATTTACAATCGTAATTCAGTTTAATTTGAAATCAAAATATATATATATTTTTTTCATTTCTTAGCTACGATAAAAAAATATACTTACATATTTTAAAAATATGAAAAAATGTTTGTACGGTAAACTTATTCAATATTTTGTACAGTTAATAAATTAGATGTTCGTTCCGTAAATGATTGTGTATTACAGAGATCTGGATGTTAGATTCTCATTAGCAATTCATCTTCGTCTGTAACCTTTACATTTACAGCACTAGGTAATTTATTTACTGGGCCATAAAATCATAAAATGGACCACCTTAGAAAAATATAGGCCATTCTGCACGTTTCAATACGGTTCTAGCTTTTTTATACGCGAAGGCACAATTTTCACATTAGAGTGAACCATTACCTAATATATAATATATATATATATATATTTTTTTTAAAAATTTATTTTCAAAAGAAAATTTTTTGTTTACATGATATACATTAAAAAAATATATAAACAAAAATCCCACCAAGGCATAGCCTGTTTGTGGGTATACTATGAAAGTCATACAGTGTGCACGTGGCAAAAGAGAAAGATAAAGTCATGTAGAAATAAAAAATAACAGATAATGTAAACAAGATAGTTAAAAAAGAATGAATACAAAATATTGGTATCTTTATACCGGAAGAAGAAGAGGGGAAATAATTATAATATATAAAAATAAAAAATGACGTAGATTATGTTATGGTTATGGTATTTATAGTAAGAATGATTCTACCTTTACACTATGTATCCAACTTTGTGTTAATTTTTTAAAAGATGAAAAATTGGAAAATCTGACAATGCCATTTTATTGTCAGTTAAAAAAGAATTAATTAAACTGGGGGCAATAAAATGTGCATGTCTCTGAGCAAGTCGTGATTTATAATAACAACATTTTGAATGTGTACAAATTTTTGTAGACAAATTACTGGATTATACCCATGCTGGGCTAATATCAGATATTATTGATATCCCAACAGAGACAGAGAAACTCTGGAAACGAATGTGGATTATGTAGGCGTTTACAGGGCTCAATCTTCTCAACAAATGCCACCAGTGAGAAAATCTCTGGAAATGTGATATCACGAACGCGAGTTCAATATATTAGAAGTTTCGAAATTTGTCATATATGGTTATTAAATGATGGGCGGAATGGGGAATGTTGTAATACATCAAGTGGCCACTTAACCCAGCCAATGACAGGTCATAAGCCCTGTAAACGCCTAGATAATCCATATTCGTTTCCAGAGTTTCTCTGTCTCTGTTGGGATATCAATAATACCTATATAATATATTATATTTACCTAATTATGATGCGACTGTGCCTGGATGTAGAAGTCGAGGAAGGCCGAGAAATACATGGCATGATCAAGTAAAACAAGTGCTTGGAAGTCGGAAGAAGTCGGAATAATCGACGTGCGTGCATGAGAAGATGTATGAATGTGGAGGAAGCAAGAGAAGTATGCCAGGACAGAGTGGTGTGGCGTTCTATCCTCTCTGCCTACCCTTTCGGGGAAATGGCGTGATGGTTAATTAGTTAGTTAGTTATATTTACCTAATAGTTTGCTATAATGTGACCATGTGACGCATGGTTTTTAATTTGGAAAGAAGATAATTTGACATCTCCTGACATTTTCCTGTTAGCTGCTAGTTTTCCTCAATAGCCACCGGTGTTTTCCCGTTACCCGTGTCTCCTGGCAGGTACAAGGTCTGCCCAAGACACGAGACCCGCGTTGAGCGCGTGGCGCGCACCAGCGCGGAACCCATGTCCCGCTAGCCAAGAATAATATAGTAACCTACCTCCGCTACCTGATAATCATATTATTATATCTGTCGGAGTACAACAGCGCCATTGTGCGGTAAATACAGTAACCTTATTGTTGAATCTTTATCTGTTGGCACACACTTTATTTTGACCAATTTAGGATTGACCCTTTGAATCCCAAGATCGTGTGCAAAAAGCACTTTCTACGTTTTTCATTAAAGTAGAAAATTTATTAGCAAAAGTGAAAAACAGTTTATATATGCAAAAGTAAGTTTTTTTAATTTTATTTTTACTATGTGGTATGTAGTCAACAATTTTTCCAATTCATCATACTATGGTTTTCTAGGTAGGCATCCAAGGTAGTCCCCACACCTTGGATGCACGGCCCCCGCTAACCGTTGGCTTTCTTTACCATGCAGGCTCAGTTACTGTTTGAGGGCCGACCAATACCTTGCTCCATCAAGAACTTGAACTCTTGTTTTACCACTTCCAGCTGCTCAGGTGACAGTTTTCTCGCTCGCGCTGTAACTGGACGCCCCTTTGTTTCAATCACGTCGGGGTTTCCTGTGGGAAAAATGCGCCGAGGTGGAATTTTGAGAGCGGCGTTTGACTCCGTACTAAGCCGACACTCGCCTACCAACCCACGCAATCGCCAGAATTTGAAAAAAAGGTTGCTTTTTTTAAAAGGCAATGGTTTGAAACTAAGTGACGCTGACGGGAGAAAATGAAAAAGATCATTTACTCGTCAATGCACTTTATTTCGATGCGAATATATAATATTTAATTCTTGTTCGAAGTTTACAACTCGATAAATACGAAAATATACAGAAATACTTACGTAAAATAGCACTATCCGATGGATCTTCAGTAGCTGTCAGCGGCTGGAAAGGTAAGAGAGCGTTCCTGGGGCGCGGCAGCCCCTTTATATATCCTGTGTTACGTCATCAACGGCTACAATCTATTCTCTTTAGACGGTTGCATCTTTACTAGTATATAATATGTGGTTGCATCCTACTGGATCTCTATGGTTTCCTGGGTAGGCATCCGAGGCACCACAATACCAATTAGACCTTTTAAAAATGTTTTTTTTTTAAACTTTGCACTAACTAAACACATTACAATAAGGAATTTATTCAGTTCTACGTGATATTGATCAAACAACATACAATAAATCCTTTATTTACCATTCTACCAAAATTATTTAACCAAAATAAACAGGGTAAAATTTTTAATGGAAAATCATATTCATTTTGTCAATGTGAATTGATATCCAACGGATACCAGGCCTTGAGAGGTTTAAAAAAATAGTAGTTCAATATTGTTAATCAGGGCGAAACTGCTAAAGCTTAAACCATGAAGATTTTAGCATAAGTAGCATTTTTGATCTGTGAATCTAAATACAATAAAAAGTAAAACCAATGACTCATACTGTACAAAAAGTGTAACACGTTTCAAAAGTCAATATTGTATATCAAGAAGTAACTTTTGGAAGTACATATGTAAGATTATATTAAAATATGTAACTATAAACATGTTATAGAACATTTTTTTTACGTAAATCAAAGTTTTCTAGGAATGAATGAATAATTAAATGAAATTGAAATAAAAGCATTAAAATATACTACAATTATAATACATATGCAAAGCAAAATAACAGATCTACGTGCTCTATAGAAACATTAACACAACAAGCTAATATAAAAATTATTGTTTGAATATGTCAATTAAAACCCTAAACAAAGCTTTGAATATAAAATCCAATGTTGACTCAGCCAATCACAGATAATTAATATGTAGATGTACATCTTGTAATATATAATATCCATTTTTTCTTTCCTCAAAACTATTATCTCTGTTGAAATATCGATAAAATTTAATTAACCATAAATATTTTATCTCTAAACAAGATGGTTTTTATTCAATCTAAATGAGGCCGATACCCCATACCAAGATGTGTTATAATATACCAAGGAAGTAACACCAGTAACCTTCCAATTCTGATGTTATCTAACTTGCTCCATCCGCCAATACAAAACCTACTAAAAATATAATTGGAATACGTAGGTATTGAGGTAATTGTACTACCCATTATTGTAAATAAACGGTAGGAAGTAGGAATCATTATTTTTCCTTTACGAATATGTGTTAACATTAATATTATAGATAACACATCTATTTTAAAGCATTAAAATTAATTTGATTTATATTTTTTATTGACATTACTTGGTGGAATTCCATGATTAAATTAATAATATATAACTAATTAAAGTTAAATAAAAAATACTTCGTACACTTCCACTTTTATTTATTTTGACCAGTTAGCGCTTTCACCCTGTAACGGGCATCTTCAGACTGGTAACATGTTGTACAAGATAAAAGTATAATAGCAGTTTTTTACAAAATAAATTTAGATACTAAACACATGAGTTGGAAAAAGACAATATGAGAGAAAGAGAGACGAAATACAAAACATGTATTGGTAAATGGCAGTAATGTAACAAAGTAGGTAATGGGGAACTGGAGGGATAAGTTTTATTATGTTGCACAAGGCAAAAAAAAAATTAAATAACAAATATAGAAAAACCAAAAATGTACATGAGTTAGAGAGAGTCAGTATGAGATAAAATGAGACAAAATACAAAAACTATGTAAATGGCAGTATTGTAAGAAGGTGTAGGTAATGAAAGGATAGGAATTTATTACAGGGATCATATTAGTAGGTTAGGTTAAGGGTGAAAGTAATGGGGAATTTGAAAATTCTGTTTGCTGGTTAATTAATAATATATTGGCGTTATATTTGATTATATTAATTTCTAGTATTTCTAATCTATCCAATTTTGGGCCTTTATTTTCTACATGAAGGATTTTGACTTTATCTAAATTTACAAATTGATGATTAAATTCTGTTAAATGAGAAGCGTAATTAGAGTTATCTTTTTTTAATCTATGTGAAGCTAAATGTTCTTTAATTCTTATTTTTATCGATCTTCCGCTTTGTCCAATATATGCCACCGGGCAATCACAATTTAATTCATATACTCCGCTTCTGTGTACCAAGTATTTTTTATTTAACTTTAATAAGTTATATATTAAAAATTTTCATTAAAATTAATGGAGAATAACTGGCAAGAAAATAATTTAGTAAATCTTATTAATAATATAAATTGATATAATACAGTACATATTTCCGACTATTTGAAATCAGCCCCGAAATTCAAATATTTGGGTATAACATAAGAGCTCAAATAAAGTTTCTTTTTTTTAAAAATGTGATGGTTTTTGAAAGAAATGAAAATATGACTAAGTGTAAGATTGTAGTAAATGGCGATAGCTTGAAACAGGTGGAAGAATTTGTATATCTGGGAAGCATGTTCACAAGTGATGGAAATATGGACAAGGATATTGAAAGGAGGGTTAGTGCCGGTAACAGAATTAATGGTGCCTTAAAGTCGGTAGTATCTAATATGTAAGTGCTTATCAAAAGAGGCTAAATTGGCAGTGCATAATGGAGTTCTGGTACCAACCCTTATGTATGGAAGCGAAGCATGAAGTTGGAAAAATAAGGATGAAAGTAAATTGAATGCAGTTGAAATGCGATCTCTCAGGCGAATGTGTGGTAAAACTATGTATGAAAGGTGCACTAATGTTGAAATTAGAGCAGAATGCAAGGCTGAGATAAGCATTATCGACAAAATTAAGAAAGGTATTTTACGTTGGTTCGGTCATGTAGAGCGAATGGATGATGAAAGAACGGCTAAAAAAATATATGATGCAACTGTGCCTGGATGTAGAAGTCGAGGAAGGCCGAGAAAGACAAGGCATGATCAAGTAAAACAAGTGCTTGAAAGTGGGCATGTAAGAAGTCGGAATAATCGACGTGCGTGCATGAGAAGATGTATGAATGTGGAGGAAGCAAGAGAAGTATGCCAGGACAGAGTGGTGTGGCGTTCTATCCTCTCTTAGTTAGTTAGTTAGTTAGTTAGTTTTTATAAAAACCTACAAGTAAGAGGTAAAATCATAACTCAAAAAAAAATAACTCAAAAAAAGTATGCAATAAAATTTGTAGTTAGGCTAGATTTACTCATATAATATGCTTATTCCAACAGAACTCATCTAAGCAACAAAAATATGAGCTCATATCATGCCAGAAAAAAAATATCCAACTACACCATGTTTATAAAAATTAGCCTACTTACGTAGTAGGTAAGTACCTAGAAAATGAATAAATACAAGAAATGTGTAAATACACACAAATGTAATGAGTTTCCAATAATTATTAACGAGTTAGGATTTTCTTTTCAATAGTCATTCTGCCACTAAACTTTTATTGATTTCTGTAAATATTACCAGTCACCAGCCATTTTGTCCACGGCTGTAGCGAGTCGACGCACGTGTTGAATAACTTCAGACTTTAGGCCGAGTCTGGGTGCCGTTAGTAGCTCATAAACCCTTTAGCGATATCGTCCTTGGGAAAGTACAGGGAACTTTGTGATAGCACAAGGGATCTGCCGACAGGAAGGAAGTGGCCAATGTGGCCAGTGGTCATCCCAGCTGGGCAGCGAACCGTGGGAAGGTACGGGTAGGCACGTAATCTTAAATGCTGCCTTTAAAATCGTTTACGATGCACAAATAAACTCGTCCTTTTTTAAATTGGGAATTTAGTTTGTTTAAAGCAATTTTTTAGGATAACCAGAATCAACCAACCCCTTTGGAATGCATTATGACACATTGAAAATCTTACGTCCAGAGTTTTTTTTAGTTGTTGCTCAATGATTTATTCATTTATTTCAATAATCCTTTTAACAAATAATATAATCCAATTACAATTTTGGATGTTTTCTGTTCATTGTCCCTGTACGTAATGTTTTTTTAAATAGATAAATTCAGCAATGTTGAAAGCGTACTTTCTAACTAACTAAACTAACTAACTAACTAACCATCATGCCATTTCCCCGTAGGGGTATGCAGAGAGGATAGAACGCCATACCACCCTGTCCTGACATACTTCCTTTGCTTCCTCTACATTCATACATCTTCTCATGCACATACGCCAATTATTCCGACTTTTCACATGTCCACTTTCAAGTACTTGTCGTACTTGGTAATGCCATGTTTTTCTCGGCCTTCCTCGGCTTTATTCGCATGACCAAACCATCGTAAAAGCCCTTTCTTAATTTTGTCGATAATGCTTATCTCAGCCTTGCACTCTGCTCTAATTTCGACATTTGTACACCTATCATACAAGGTCTTACCACACGTTTGCCTGAGAGATCGCATTTCAACAGCTTTTCTACTTTCATCCTTCTTTTTCCAACACCACGCTTCACTACCATACATTAAGGTTGGTACCAGAACACTGTTGTGTACTGCCAATTTTGCTTCTTTCGATAAGTTCTTATTTGCCACTATCGATTTCAAGGCACCATTAACTCTGTTTCCGGCACTTTCTTGATGTGATAAATCGACAAAGGATACGTACTAAGTACCTTAAATTTAAATAACGAAGATAATAGATGATCAAATAAAGAAATCTGTTTCCAAATAAAGTTAATTTTGCACACAATACCTTTTACAATTTATTCATTTAACAGAATTTATACATTTTCTAATAAAAGTCTATTCCAAACAACATTTTGAGTGTGTCCAAATACTTGTAGACAAAAACTGGATTTCACCCATTTACGGCTAATAATTACAATTTGACATCTCAACAGAGACGAGAAACTTGGAAGGGAATATGGATATCTAGGCGTTTACAGGGCTTATGACCTGTCGACACACTCAAAATGTTGTTTATAAAAATTAGCTGGTAAAAGTTATAAGCATAACAAATTAAAGATTCATCTTCAGGCGTTTCCTAGTAGGTGATATAATTCGGTAAGAATCTCACTTGCAATCATAAAAGTTTCTGCTAAAATGCTTAGCAATTTTCTCAATGGATGACAGAGAGTTCACATGTGAAGCATCGCGCCATTTTACTGTATATTGGCAGATATGGATATCAAATACTAGGTGAAATGGGGAATGTTGTAATACATCAAGTGGCCACTCAACCCAGCCAATGACAGGTCATAAGCCCTGTAAACGCCTAGATATCCATATTCCGTTCCAAGTTTCTCGTCTCTGTTGAGATGTCAAATTGTAAAATCTATTCCATACACAAGTTGATATGGATAAGAAATCATTCAATGACAATGTGATTAAATGATATTCAGTAGCATTTGAATAAATATATCCGTTTTGTCGACGTACCTATACGTTCATACGATGTTCCAAGTTTTAGTTAACGATCTCCCGACTTCCCCTCGACCCGATCTCCCGGAGTTATGACCTGTTGCCTGTTGCTCCCAACTCCACGACCAACTTTCCCATACCGGCCCCAGAAAGGTCAAAGGCTGTAATTTTTTAAGTTCAACTCTGATGGGATATTTCCCAAGTTGTTCCCCCGAGATGGGAAAAGTTTGGGATAGCGAGAGAAGTGAAAAGTGACTGTATTATAAATTCAGATGGATATTTCTTCCTGAAAGATATCTTGGAATATTTAATTTTTTTTCACAATGTGTTTTGATTGTAAATGTGCTTTGATAGTAAAAAGATATCATTAGGGTTAAAAAAAATCCGTTTGAATTTATGTGTGTTTTAGTTTTTTATTTTATTTTGTTAGGAACAATAACAGACAAAAGGATACTAAATATAATACAAAAAATATTTCAAAATATACCTAGGTAGACCAATTGCCCTTTAAAATTGTTCACATCGTGCTTAATTGAGTGACATACACACAATGATTAAGTAAATATAAAAGCAAGAGTGATCACAAATATCTCAAGAACAACCTTTTCTTGAACCCGTCTACGGAGCTTCCGAAGATGTCCCATCTGTACCTTCAGTGCTGTCCCTGTGTATTACATTGTACTCTCTGCACATACGAGAGAGAGGATTGTAACCAATATCCTGTATTGGAGGAAAAGCGCTCAACTCTGAAAATGTCTGGATTACGCAGTCGTAAATTGGCACGCAGACCGATTTCACTTATTAGCGTTGTGTCAAGGTAACTATTTATAATTTTATGCAAGCAAGTGAGTGGTTCTGGATTAAATTCCCAATGAGATAATATTCACGATAGGTTTTTCTTAAACCTGGGTGCTTTGTGATGTTTATTACCTGTTATTGGGACTCTTGAGGTGGTTGAAATAATAAATAAATGATACGGGCATCACCTTTTTTTAATTTCATGAATTTAAATGTTCTTTTGTATACTATTTAAATGAAAAAACTTTGTTTTTAACCACTTTTTTATTATTAATCTAACTCCCGACCGGTTTCGAGGCAACACGTGTCTTTTTATCAAGGGTACAAGAATAAATGAAATTGGATAATGAAGTTGTGTCAGTGCATATGTTCAATGGTTAGGTCTATTGTTTGTTAAAGGTTGAGAGATGAATGGATGGGTGGGTAATTTATGACTTTTTTATGGATTAAGTATCTTTAAGTTAAGCTCTTTATACGATTATTCATAACGAAGAACACGAATATATTGTTTACATAGAACTTTATAGGTATAGGAAAGTAGGTAGATAAACAGCTTAATTTTTATGTTATGTAAGTAAACAGTATTGAGTGTGTTATAAGAGATAAACATTTCGGAAAAGAAAACGCAAAAATAACAAAGGTAATATTCATACAAAAATAAAACACAAACAAAAGAGAACCTGATAACGAAGTCAATAATAAATCATATTAGTACGAAGAAAAACGGTGACTAAGGTATTATGAATCATAAATATTTACATTAAACAAGTAGTGAATATAATGATACAAAGTTAATAAATTTAAGGTACGCAATGGTATTACGTGTCCTTCAGTATTTGGGAAATTAATTAATTAGAATATTACGCATATTAAATACCCTCCTTCGCCGAATGTAATTATTGACATCGTGTCAGTATGAATATCATTTGCGAACGTCAATCGATGGATGACGTCACGATTATATTAAATTAATGTATATTCGCTATACCGGGGCATACACATTATACAGACACATTTAGGTGGGCATAACTTTTCGCATAGTTTCGTCATTTTTACTAACACAATTTCTGTGAAAGTCATCTATCTTGACAATGTATTGTATGGTATGTACACGAGTACCTAACTGCAATAGCTATGTTATTGCATTACTTTGACCAATAATACTTCTTCTAAACAGACATGCGGTTTCAGGTGCAATAACGGCTCATCTGATGATAGGCCAGTGCCTGTTGCGTGCGTAATGCACACAAATCGGAGAATCTCATCAATTTCATAGGAATGTGAAATCGAACGAAATTCTTAGTAATCAGATTCGAGATTTTTCTGTCAATTTCATTCACCGACTCACCGTTGAAATTTGGCAGAACTGATTTGCATATTATGCATTACTTTCACAATAATACTATTTCTTTGTAGAAAATATTCATCAAGTTTTGCATTATGACAGTTGTGATTGCTTTATCAACTCGCTGTAAATTTGTTGTGATTGCCATCTTATTAATTCGACATGATTAAATGACACTGATAATTGCGATAGGATAGATCTACGAGTAAAATAAACAAACGATAATACGATTTCATCTATCTTGGAAAAGTAACATCAGACATTTTTTTTATAGTAGAGGTAGAGTATTTAGTATCTACCTATTAATAGGATCTTCATTACTCTTTTAAGGCAAAATCTTGAATTTAAAAACTGCACCCCTCAATACGCAATTTGAACACGCTATACCTACTTATTTTTGTTCAATGAACTGAACAAGATCCTGAAAAAGATTGTAACCAATAAACGACCCATGCTTTATTGTGATTTCACTGAGAATCGAGCCCGTAACCATGTTGTGTGAAGCTAGCGTCTTATTTATTGCACCTCAGGGGACACCAACAAAATAAGTTTAAATAAAACTGTCGAATACATTCGCTTAACGTTTACTAAGGCTAAAAGTCTATCTTAAGACTAAGGTAATTATTTAAACGTAACTAAGTTAGTTAACAAATTAATGAGTCCTAATTGAAATTATCTCGACCTTAATATTCCGCAATATTCTAAACACAAACTGCGATTTCTCGATTGCGTCATTAGTAATTATTACGAAATGCAATTCGATCGAGGTTTTTTTATTTGTACTATGACAGCTGTTAAAATGGTATTTTATGCGAGATGTTCGTTATAAATCCTTTGTGGAAAATTGACTTTTGATCCGGTGGCAATAATTTTAGATGAGATTTTATTCTATGATTAGTCTTTCTGTGTTATTAAAACAAAGGAATCGTAAACTGTTATTAAGTAAGAAATCCGGTTTGAATGAATTGAAAAAAAGATGACATGCCATTTTTCTAACTTGACTTAATAAACTTGACAAACACAGAAGAAATATTGCAGATGTTACAAAAAAAGTAACGGGATATAAATAAGTTTGAAATTTATCATCAATTATTCATCATTCACATTATGGTACAATATAAAACAGATATGTACATTTAGCCTCAGTTTTTAGTGGAAGAAAAAATATTTACTTTGATTATCCATATAAAGTATACTAATAAAGTGTAAAATACATATTTATGTAGTCATAATAATTAATCAAAATTGTAAATAAAACTGTCGTTTTCTCGTAGCATAATGAATCATGATTAATAATTATAAAATTGTGGAAAAACTAACACACATTAGTAGAGATATAATTTATCTGAGTTACTGTTATCAAACACTCCCAGTCTGCATAAATAATTGTTAATTAATTAACAAAATGAAGTTTTTATTTAATCTGCGGGACTAATAGAGTGCGGACTGTCGATATAAATAAATAAATGGAATAATGTTTCAGTTTCCTTTCTAAAGATGATGCATGATTACTGCCGAAAGTCTGAAATAGATTTACTATTATAAGATCAAGGCTAATATTCACAGCAAAACGGAAATCTAATTCTCGCCAACCTTTCACTTATCGAATATATCATTATTTGTGAAGATTAGGCATTGTTACTTGTGTATTTCCAGCACTTACTTTACGGTTTTTCGTTACAATTATTACAAATGACTAATCTTTTTTCACCACTTGAAAATGATGGTGCCACAGTTGCTGTCATTCAGACATTTGCACATTAGTAAATTTCATATAATACGCATGTAATTTTGATTTGACTTTACTTTAATTTGGTTTAGGCTCAGTTAATTAGTTAATTATAATTTCGTACGCCATTACTTTGTAATGTAAAAGTTTTAAAATAATATAAATACGTATTGGCAGTACACAACGGAGTTCTGGTACCAACCCTTATGTATGGTAGTGAAGCATGGTGTTGGAAAAAGAAGGATGAAAGTAGACTGAATGCTGTTGAAATGCGATCTATGTGTGTAAGACTATGTATGATAGGTGTACAAATGTCTAAATTAGAGCAGAGTGCAAGGCTGAGATAAGTATTATCGTCAAAATTAAGAAAGGGTTTTTACGATTGTTGGTTTGGTCATGAGGAGCGAACGAGTGATGAAAGAACGTCTAAAGGAAGTTTGAATGTGCCTGGATGTAGAAGCCGAGGATGGCCGAGAAAGACATGGCATGACCAAGTACGACAAGTACTTGAAAGTGGACATGTGAAAAGTCGGAATGATCGGCGTATGTGCATGAGAAGATGTATGAATGTAGAGGAAGCAAAGGAAGTATGTGGACACTCAGGACAGAGTGGTATGGCGTTCTATCCGCTCTGCCTACCACTACGGGGAAATGGCATGATGGTTAGTTGATTAGTTTTTTAAATACGTATTTTTAAATAAAAACTTTCATAAATATATTTTTTGTAACGAATAAAGATTAAGTTCATCTTAAATTTACATACATCCACAATCAAGTTTTTGCAGTCAATCATGGTTGCCTAATCCGCGAATAAAAACTACCTGGAGCTCAATCACAGATAACTATCGACGTAGTTAAAAACGTGCTAGCCCACGTCCTAACGCTAACCATTTGACCGAACACAATGAACATACGTTCATACCACGTTAGCCGTCAGCGAGCATTGCCGAGCACCAGAGATGATAATAAATATCGCGGCCAAACGTCAAACGTCAAATCAACGCGCGTGTCGGATTGTTTATAATGTCGACTGCTTTTCTCAATATTTGGCTTGCCGAACGCCGGCTAAATGCAATACGGCACTCGAGAAAGATTAAAAGAAGATATAAGCGAAGAAGATATATCTCGGTAAATAGCTCGCGACTTGATGCGCTCGTTTAATAATCCCGATCGAAAACTTTTAACGCGTGTTCCATTGTGATCGCGAAAACGTTAAACATCCATGGTAAGAAATGGTTATCACGTCGCTTATTACCGCGTCGATAGTGATCTGTGATCGAGCAACTGAACTAATTGTAGGGCCTTGACCTCCTTCACTCCTTGCGTTGCCACTGTGTGGAGTAGTTATTAGTAGTTATTAGACTAGCGACATATTTACTATGTGCATCTGTTAATGGATTACTTTTTGTACATAGAACTAGGTTATAATGTCCTACTTTGGTATCCTCAATGTACTATCGAAGTTTAATTGAAATATCCAAACAAGAACATAAAATAACTGAAATTGATTTAGTATTGAATTTTAATAGCCTTGCAATTCTGTAACATTATTGAATTATTCGCATCAAATTATAATATCTATTGCGGCTCCATAAAAGGATTAATTAAAAAAAATAATTTAGTAGCCGTCCATATGACGAACAAGTCGGACTAAAACAGTATTCATATAACGTGTATTGAACATTTAACAGATTCCTTCTTGTAACTTTTGTCACCGTGGACTTGTATGGCGAATGTACGAGAACAATATTTGCGCCATGAAAAATTTACTTGCGTGTCACTAAACGGTTTCCATTACCCGGTATTATTGAGGTAATAATAACCCATACATTAATTTATTTATACACTTGTATTGTACATGTGCTATACATGTAGGTATGTGACTGTATTAAAGTGGTTGATGAATTCGAAAGTACGCATATAATTAAAAAAGTAAAATGTAATGTTATTGTACCAAAATTCTGTATTGATGAAGAAATAATCCAGGATCTAGAATAAGAAACAGAACAAAAATATACGAGTTACCTGTTATCAAAACATAACCGATTTTTTTACGTTTGTACACAATTTAAATAACCTGTAAATAGAATATGTTTTTAAAAAGGTTAACAGACTAACTTACTAACCATCACGCTGTTTCTCCGTAGGGGTAGGCAGAGAGGATAGAACGACATACCACTCTGTCCTGACTCACTTCCTTCGCTCACCCTAAATTCATACATCTTCTTAAAAAGCTAAATGTATCCTAATATTTGCATCCTGGGGATTAAAATGGCTTTTATCAGAAATCAAAACACTTTTTGTTTTAAACCAACGATTTTATGTTATAGATATAAACGTTAAGGATTATTTTTACTCTCAATATTGTTCAGCTATAATGAAAAATGTTTCAGTCTTTTAAAAGTGGACGTTTATTTAGCAATTGAAAAGTTCCCGTTTAAGTAATCGCTCCCACCTGAATAACACAGTGTGGGGGAGTGAGCTGTCACGTGGTGTACAGAGAAAGACTTGTCGCCAATTGAATGCCGCGATTATTTCATATAAAAGTGATGCAATTATTTGGCATTAACAGATGTTCACAATATCTTGCGCTGTTACAGTACTGCAGTCAGCCTGTGGTAACATAAAGGGGACTTATTAATGGTTCAACTTCGGTAACGGGTGCGTGGGGGAGGATTATCATGTCTCGTGCACCGTGCACCAGATGCACACCGGTGTGTGCAGTATACTGCAGACTGCGCTTATGGAACGTAAATATGTAGTTGAGTTTGTCATACTTTGATTTTAAAGTATCAAAACCATAAGAACGTTATTTGTTATTGATCGTATGTAGCAAACAGGTCTCTTTACGATATCTTTATCGTTCTGGAATATTAATCTTAGTAACAATGAAACAAGGCGGTATGAATTCAATCAAATTTCCGTATGTAAAGTTTTTCATTCGATTTTCAAAATTTTTGTTGGATAGTACCTATTATAAAGGTAGCCAAAAGCCAAGGGAAAGCTTGATACGTTATTTGAAAAAAAAAAAACATATTTACATTATTAACAGTGATTTAATTAAAATTTAATTTAAAAAAGTGGTTTAAAAAAAAATCGTTTTCAAGCTTGGGTTTTTTTTATGTTTTCTTTAAATTTATCTGAATTTATTTAAAAAAAAAGTAAAAATAGAAATTGTTGAGTTCTTGCGACATGTGAAATATTTCTATTTCGGGGCTGCTTTCAAAAAGTCGGAAATTACTGTGTCAGAAAGCAGGAAACAAGTTGTGGTGGAGTGAAGTCGATGATTTTTCGTGAAACGCGTGCCACAGTGATTTTTTTTTACATATTGAACAAATCGGGAAACCTGAAACTCACTCAAGAAAAATATCTAAACAAGCATACTAACCGTATGTATTATGGAGCCAAATAGTTATTCACAAAGACGATTATTTAATTGGTTTTTAACAGGGTATTCATTCTCTGTTAACGCCCGAAATAACACAAAGAGATGAATATAAGCATTAACTTTGAAGTAACAAAAAAGCGCATAATTCTTTGAAATTAGAGTGCCGCTTGTAATTTTCCAATACTACATGTTCCAACTAACGACTGTGCGTTCACATATCTAAAATAGTTTCATTGGAAATCTTAGCGTCGATGGAAGTAATTAATAATTGATATTTTATGTCACTGTCTCTTTGACATTGTATGGGAATTTCTTGCGGACTCCGGTCAATACATTATAATCTACGGTCGCTTTTCTCCGCTGGACGGCAGCGGTCGCAGTAAGACATCCACTGACAACTTTATCAACAAGTTCTTATCTCTCTGAATTTATGTTTTAATTCGCGATTTCTACAAGTTGCGTGAATTTGTCGCGCATTTGTCAAAAACCTGTTAACTTGCTCCATATTACTGACAGTGAAAATGTACGAGTATCGATATAAGATAATATGTGGTGAACGGTGCACTACAGGATAACCTCTTTAGCGTTTCTACCTCAAGACTTTTAAATATTTTCCTTTCATAAAAATTTAAATATTAGTAAAGAAGTCGAAATTAAAACGCATATGCACTGTTGCAGTAATAGATAAGATAAGAAATTCGTATTTATTATTTATAATTTATTAGCTCAGGCCAATTTCAAGATGATTATTTCTAAGATAGATTAATTAAATTTATTTATTATAAATGTACATAAATTGTTTAAATTTGAATGATTTATAATGGAATTTCGGTTAGTTTACCTAGTAAGATATTTGTTACATGAGCAATTCATTTATATGTAATTTTCCTATTAATTTATCAGTGTACATGATAAATATTAGAGTTGAGCTGTAAACCCTGAGAATTTCTGTAACAGGTAATATTTTCTGACCGAAAACACTGTAGAAACGTACCTGAATAATATTAGCTTTATCGCTCATCAGATACAAAACACACTGTGTATATAGTTCCTATTATTTATAATTATTATGTGGATAGTACAAGTAAAACAATAACGTTAATCCATTTTGAACTTCACTTAATAGCCAATAAATCACTAATACAATAACTGTACCGTTTCCCATGTTCTGGTAACACGGAATGGTGTTGAGAAATTTCTAATTGATTTATAATTTTATCAAAATAATGAAACCTTAAATGATAATGGGATAACAATAGAATTTCTTGCGCAATAATTCACGCCATGTTCTGACACGTACATTAAGTAAAAGTAAATTGTTCATTTTTATTCGTTATAATCATAAAATATTGCGATTATTGTTAACAGAGTTGAATTAGGGGATATTTCTCCTACCTACCCAGTAGGAGGCATCGTATTAAAAGCAAAATTTTATTGATTGCATCTATAGGTAAATTATGCACAAAAAAACTGTCATATTCCCTTCACGCATGTTTGTATCTTCTTCGTTTCTATTAAATCATCACTTTGTTAATTAATGCAATTTGATGGCGAAAGTTATTTGAACTGCAGATAATAATTAACTGATACAGTCCGAAAAAACAATAAATAGATTGACGTTGACGAGCAGCATTTCATGTCAGTTCATGACTTATAATAAGTAAGATTCATTTTTGCGGTGTGTTTTACTATGACAATAATTATTTTTATACAGGTACAGTTGCTATGGTTTTGCATTTCAATAAATATTTTTTCTTTCTTCAGGAGACCAGACTTGGACTGAATAAAAAAATTAAGTTAAACAAAAATGTTAGAAAAGCACGGTAAAACTAATGGTCGGACTAACTTGGTTTTTTAAATTTAAAATAAAAGTAATTCCTGACAATTTATTTCGATATATACGCATTGATTTATAATTCACTTAGATCTGCCTTGCAGATTAAATTATTTAGATAAAAGTAATGACACGAAGATTCCGCACCTCAAATACATATTACACGGGTCGACCACCTATCAGAGCCCTTTCGACTAGCCGGCAAGCATCCGCCCACACACCGCAAAAGGTATGGGCTATATTTAGGGTTTACTGTAAACAGTATACAATACTTAACCCGTTCCTTTCGAGGAGCGTTCATGAATTTTACCATGCATCTAAAATGACTTTTTTTTTCTTGTGACGGTACTGTTGGCCTGTGAAACTTTGACTTGATAATAATTATTTTTAGGCTCATGTAAACAAATATAAATAAACACTTACATGTGGAAAGTTACACCATCTTTTTTGTTAATTTTATCGTACGGTTTTTACACGGTTTCACTACACTAGGAAGGCATTCTTCGGAATGTTTTTCTGAACGTCCGACTCAGCCGGCGGGTTTTAAAGATAACTTACTGAATTACGCTTCCAGGCGGAGTTGGAAGGTTTTGGCGGAGTTGAAGTGTCATTCATTTTTTGGGTTCAGAGTTCAAATCTAAGTGTATTAATAAATCAATGGATATCAGCTATGAATAAAAATAGATTAAAAATATAGTAAACATAATTACTTATTATAAATTTTCATGAAATTCCTTTAAATTAACCCTATACTTCTACCACCTACAATCTTCAGTATTTATTCTGTACTGGCGCTGCTCTATCTCGATCTGCGACAGATTAACTCGGGTTTTCCCAAACTTTTCACCAACTATAGTCGTAATGAGCATTATTTGAGAGTTTGGTAATTCAACGGATACTGCAAATCGCAGTAGATGATGTAGGTATCAGGTTAGTCGTGAGTCGTGTTATACGCGGACTATAGCGTGAGTTGATATTGTTATTGGGTCACTTTCATTGGGTTCTATCGAGAGTCGAGATGAGTAGAGAGAGGAGATTAGTGAGAGAGGCAAGAGAGAATGGGGGAGTGTATAATTAATCAGTAATTGCGGATGGGGCTAAAGTAAAAAGTAAACAGAGTGAACTTGTTTGCCAAACACCACTTTGCTACCGTTTACAAAACTTACTTTTTTTTCATGAACATTTACATGAAATATTGATGTTTCTTTTATTCATATTAAATTACTTTATATCCAAAAAAAAAAATTGTTTTAGCATCCCACGTATGGATTAAAGAGAGATTAAAGGTTTCACGAGTAAATAACAGTATAAGAAAAAAAGAAAAAAAAAAGAAATTAGAAAAAACTTTAGAAAATTACAAGAAATGAATTACAAATTTTTTTAACAATGGTTAAAATATAAAGCAAAAAAAATTGGAGAGACATCTTCAGGCGTCTTCTAGTAAGTAATTAAGTTCGGATGAGCCTTAAACCTACGATTGCCAAAAATGCTTAACAATCTTCTCAACAGATGTCAGTGAGAAATTCACTTGTAATATGATATTACGAACACGAGTTCAATATATACAAGTTTGAAAAATTTGTCATATATGGTTATCAGGTGATGGGCGGAATGGGGAATGTTGTAATACATCAAGTGGCCACTTAACCCAATGACAGGTCACAAGCCCTGTAAACGCCTAGATAACCCACATTCGTTTCCAGAGTTTCTCTGTCTCTGTTGGAATATATAAAATATCTGAATTACAAATCAATCAAATTTGTAATAATTTTTCGTAACTTAAATATGATTGTTTTTTTTGTTAGTTGTTCGCTTCCTAACACCAGGAGCTCAATCACAGATAATTATACGACGTAGTTAAAATCGTGCTAACCACGTGCTAACGCTAACGATTTGACCGATCACAATGAACATACGTTCATACCACGTTCGCCGTGCCGAGCATTGCCGAGCGCTGCCTCGGCAAAGCTCGGCTCGGTGCTCGCGATGCGCTCGTTTAATAATCCCGATCGATAACTTTTTAACGCGTGTTCCATTGTGATCGCGAAAACGTTAAAACATCCCATGGTAAAGAAATCGTTATCACGTCGCTTATTACCGCGTCGATAGTGATCTGTGATCGAGCAACAGATTTAAGGTCGATAGAGTCTCCTGGAAGGAGATGCTTCACACAGGAGCGAACGTGGCGAAAGAAGAAGAAGAAGAACCTCTACTACTACTTTCCCTTATCCACACCTAATGGTGCATAGGGCACTGCATGGGAACACCAAGTGCAGTATATCTTGATTATTTTTTTTTACATGAAGGTAAAATGATCAGTCTTATTTATATTTGTATAAGTATTTCTATTATGAAAAACCTAAAGAAACTTATTAAATTATCAATAATTTCTAGTCACAGAACTGCGCTATAAAAAACATTTTTTTTTTTTTCGTATATATTTTGTAGTAATATTTACTTTCTAAGTTAGTTATGTACAGTCGCATTTCAAATCGAAATCTTTTACACAGCGTTAATCCGTTGATAAAGTTAATCAGCCATAGACAAAGAGAAAGAATGAGTGAATAATCGCAGGTGACACAAATAGGTCGCGCGATGGAACTTGTCGACTGTCGATATCTGGAAGTTAGCGGACGCGCCATTCAGCGGTCCGATTAGCGCCGGAAGTGCCGGCCGCCATGACACGCCGGAAACGGCCTAATTTGAAACGGCGCCTAATTTGAAATAAGAAGGTTCACGCTGCTTACATAAATATTGATACAAACTGGTTGTTTAAGAGCGAATTTCTTTTTCACAATAATTTTTTTGAATTATCTGTTAATGAGGAAAAAATCTAAAACCAATAATTAAAAAGCATTCTAACTTTGACCACTTTTCGCACATTTTCTATCTTTTCTAAAAAGCACAACATTCTCACTCCCCCTGGCTATTAATTGTAGTACCTACCCAAAATTTAGTTAATTTCATTACATTTTCTATTATTACTCTACAGATTATTTGGGTTCTGTCAATTTCGCTCCTCCATTTTTGTAAATTTCTTGTAGATTTTACTTGTAAAGCGCTTATTTTAAGATGGTGCTTTATGAAAATAGCGCTATAAAATATGCAATTTGACATCTCAACAGAGACGAGAAGTGTCGAAAGGGAATATGGATATCTAGGCGTTTACAGGGCTTATGACCTGTCATTGGCTAGGTTAAGTGGCACTTGATGTATTACAACATTCCCCATTTCACCTAATATTTAATATCCATTTCACTGTATATATACTGAGAGATGCCACGAATAGTGAATTGGCCGAATACCGAATACCGAATATTCGGCAACGCTGTCGGCCGAAGCGCCGAATATTCGGCCGCCGAATATTCGGCGGCGATGACGATTCTTCTCCAGCGCGCGTAAGAAAAGAAACTCGAATGAAAATGATAGGACTGTTGAAACAAACAACAGTTTCTGGAACTGAGGTTGAAGAAGTCGCTACAGATAATGTTAATTAATGATGAGGAGACGTGGAGAAGAATGCTGTGTGGCAAACGAGTTGGATTTTTATTTGAAAACAGTTCGCCTAGATCGAAGGCCGATCCTTACAAGTGGTGGTCAGCAAACGAAAAACAATACACGAACCTTTCGTATTTGCAAAAGTTTATCTTTCTTCGCTGGGAAGTAGCGTTTATTGTGAGAGGTTATTTTCTGAGGCTGGTAACAGTTTACGATGAAAAGCGCAATCGTTTGCTACCAAAAAATGCTGAAAAGCTCGTTTTTATCCATCATAACTTACCACTGATTAATTTTAAGTACTAAAATGTTGTAATTTGGAAATAAATACATAAATATTTGAGTAAAATATAACGTGTCTTTTTTTTACATGATTTGCTATTCGGTTTTCGGCCGAATAGTACGCACTATTCGGCCGAATACCGAATAGCAAAAAAGTGGCCGAATAGGCCGAATACCGAATAGTTGCCGAATATTCGTGGCATCATTAATTATATACTTGAATAATATACAGTGAAATGGCGCGACGCTTCACATTGTGAACACTCTCTGTCATCCATTGAGAAAATTGCTAAGCATTTTAGCAGTCAAATTGTTATTATTAGCCCGTAATGGTGTGAAATCCAGTTTTTTGTCTACAGTATTTTTGACATCACAAATGTTGTTTATAAAAAAAAGCTGGTAAAAGTTATAAGCATAACAAATTAAACAGTCGTCTTCAGGCGGGCGTTCCTAGTAAGTGATATAATTCGGTAAGAATTTCACTTGCAATCATAAAAAGGTTTCTGCTAAAATGCTTAGCAATTTTCTCAATGGATGACAGAGAGTGTTCATATGTGAAGCGTTCGCGCCATTTTACTGTATATTGGCAGATATGGATATCAAATACTAGGTGAAATGGGGGAATGTTGTAATACTGATGTTGTAATACTTGAGGTCAAAGCCTGTTAACGCCTAGATATCCAATATTTCCTTCCAAATTTCTCGTCTCTGTTGAGATGTCAAATTGTATATAAAATATGACTTATTTTATTATTCATGTAGCATGTTTTATTTGGGTAACTAACCTTACAGTATTTTTTTTATTGTTACATTAAAAAAAGAAAACGTGTGCCCAAGTCACAAACAATGCCGTGCTTCCTGCTCAAAAATAATGGTGCCTTCAAGTTCTGTAACTTTACAAATAATATTTTACAACAGATAAAGGTCGTGAGTTGGCCTTCTGTTAAATAATTTTTATATTAGAATAGTGCATCATAGGTTACAATAAAATGTTCAAATGCTAATAGAGCAGGCATATATTATAATAATATATTGTATTTACACACATGTCTTCATCTATTTTACCCCCTGTCATGTAGTCTTGTGATAACAACTCTGTAAATATTGCTTTTTTGTTTATATTACATTATTCGTTTTAATAGAAATCGATACGATGTTATAATTATGAATTTTTTTTACATCCCTTAATATTATTTTTTTACTATTTTTTTTATTTTTTATTTTATTTATTTTAGTACTACATAATTTTTGCATAGACTAATATTATTACATTACACTTTATTAAAAAAAAAAAATAACTATTTTTATCCTACTATTATACATTTTTTTATTTAGCTATAATATAATACCTACACTAATATTTTTCACACATTTATTTTTTACATTAAACCCTAAATAACTTTACATTTTGTTCATTTCTTAATTTCATCAGGAAATCTCCTCATACATTTGAATGCCCTTATACATAAGACTCTAATAATCGTATAAGGGTCTGATTATGATTAGACAATTCTGTGACATAGCTTTTCTTTTCCTTTCTTATCTTATATTTTTTGAATATTATAGAAATCTACGCACTCGATAATCATAGTCTCTCTTTCTAAGCAATACGATTAAATGTGACAGAAAAGTGATAAATGATATCTCAGAAAACCGTGATTCAAAATTTATAACTATAACCAAGGAGGTTGTACTATAATAAAAATAATATGGAGGGAAAATAAACTGAGATATTTGACTTTAGAATTAATCAAAGGAAAATGAATCATAACGACAGTGGAATTACCTGATGATAAAAAAATATTTGAATATCGTACAAACTGACGGCATCGGCAGCGGCATTAGCTTTCGTATAAATTTGTAAGCAGTGCCCGCAAATTAATTTTAATATTATAATTCTGGGGCCAAGCCTTGTTAATAAATTGTTTAGTTAAAAATACTTATTAATAAATTACTAATAATGTTGTTTATTTATTTATTTACTCATTCCCTGTACATATACAGAGCATTCACATGTGTGAATGTTCTGTATATGAATGTGTTGTTTGTACTTACATAATATACAACAATTTGCTTTGTTTATGTAGATGATAATGCTTTTTACAATACTCAATACGCAAAATGTCATAAAAAAGAAATATATTTGTACAATTTAATAATCTGACAAAACAATAACGTGGCTAGGTTATTGCTTATACAGAGTGTAACAAAAGTCGTAGTACAACCCGAAAACTGGTGAATCTACGTCGTATTTGGAGACGATTGTGTAATGTGAATTTTGAATCTGAGCTTGAAAAATAATAATTTTTTTTCTCACAAAAGTTTTTCATAAGTATGGGAGATTAAGTAAAATTGCTCAAATTCTTATTAAAACGCGTTGTTTAATTTTGTTTTTTTAAGGATAGCAGTAATTTGACCAAATACATGATAACAATTTGCAAAATGAAATCGAAAAAAATAAACTTCGTACTCAATTTTCTCTAAAACTAAGGGTAAAAATAAATAAAAAAAAATCTACAAAATCGACTTTAAATATTGTGCACATTCGCTGGTTTCCCGCTTGTACGTCGAGTTTTGTTAACCCTGTATTATACTCGTAGTACAAAGCTTTGTGCGTGAAATCTCCAGTTTACAATTAAAATATACATAAATACTTCATAATATGTTAAAATGGACGGTCAAACATAGGTGTAAACGTGCATACCAAATAAGACAGAAAATATTTACTTTTTGTGGGTTTTTAATCTTGGTAACTTTTTAACTTGTTTGTTGTTAAGTTCGTTTTATTGAAAATTCCAAAAGAATGATAGTCGAGTAATTATAAGGTTTAAGATTGCATTAAAGATACTTCAGTAAATTGGTTTTAGTATAATACTGTTACTATTTTACTCAGCATTTTTCGTGATTTCGTAACCTTCGTGGGACATAGAAAATCGCACTTTGGGAGATAAAAATATTCTATATTTACCTCTATTATTTTTTTTCTTCGGGGATTATCACTACCATAGTTAAATCGTTTCTAATGAAGCTACTATGTACTAAATCACTCAGTTCTCCAATATTCATTCGCCCTCAAAATTAATTTTTTTTTGCTTTGTTAAATTAATTAATTAGAAAATCCGGGGATAATTGATCAATAATTTTTTTATATTCTAACATTATCCTCCGAGGGACAATAGAAAAATATATTACATACATCAAACTATAATTGTTTGTTTTCTGAATATTAAAAAAAGGTGATTTATTTGAATATCATCTAAATAAGATCTTAAATTATATATATTGTAACGTTGTAAATTCCGAGTCAGGTACTAGGTACTGCCCCGGAGTTCAGTCGACTTCATGAAGTGGCAACATGTCCCCTTTGACAGTTTTTGTGCGGCGGGGGGTTGGGTATCAAAATGGCCCGACACGTAGTTTACGTGTTTTTAGAATCACGGGGGAAAAACCGGTGCCGGGACGCCGTATCTGTGAGGGCCCCGGTCCCAGGGAAAGTAAGTTTTAAACCCCTTGTAGCATCAGATTTCCCAACTAACACCCCCCGGGTTGCCTATTACTGTGTTTTTCTTCAATCATGGGGTTCCTTTTTTCCCCTTTTTTTTTTCCCTTTAATATGAACATTTTTCAATTTTTTATCCCTTGTACGGGTTTAAAATCGGGCGCGTATGGGTTTTGGGTCGTCGCTGATGGCGGAACCCGATCTGGCAAAATTCACGACTTAAATTTTTTTTTAAAGGGGTTTTGGGCCCCTTTATTTTTTTTGTTTTCCCAAGT
>JAGVSP010001412.1:0-56157 GCA_022494985.1 Micrasema minimum
CGGTCGCCAGTTCCCGCGGGTCAGGTCCTCCCATGCCAGGTCCACGTGCCGTAGCTCTGACGCAAACTGCCAACGGATTGTCAACAGCGGACGTCCAGGACGCCGAGAACCTGATGCCTTGTTTGCTTGGTTCGTGTATCCTCTCAAAAAAATTCTAAAAAATTTCATGATAATTTATTGAAAAGCTACGCCTGTGTTGTAAAAATTTTATAAAACATATTTAACATTACGTACCTTAGCACTTTATTGTTTAATTTAGTGTTTTTGAAGACTAAAAATAATTGTAATTACTGTAGGTATCGAATATTTACGTGAAAGATTTATCATTTATTATTTTACATTGTTCTTACACATTAATCAACAATGTAAATACATTTTAATGTAAGAGTCTACATTATCTTCAAATGTTGTTGGTATGTACATTTGTACATAACAGTTTCCATTTTTAGTTTGCACTACATTTTCTTCTCAATAAGATTTATGTTGATAGTAAAATGAGCTCCAAACTAAATTTGGTGAGTGTAATTTTGCATCAAATATTCAGTAACTATGTAGCTTCTGTCTATGACTAAACAAACATTTTCATAATCTTAGCGGAATCTTAGAAATTATTCAAACAACACGTACTATAGCGAAGATTCTGACGGACACCGCTCTTGTAATCTTACAGGACTTCAAATAAGGGAAGAGAAAAGTTGGCACCTAACAAAAAACAAAAGTAATCCCTATTCAAACAAAACAAAGCACTAAGATTTTCTTATATCTGGCCCTAATATTGTTTGCTGGATTAGATTTCAAATAGTGTCTTATTCAGGCCTTTATGCGGCGCTTAGCCAAGACCCCTTAGAGCGCTTGGAAACCGCTTTGCTGTGAATATTTGAACTAACTACTTACACCAACTTATCCAAAATTCCTGAATACAGTTATGATCCCCCTTAAAATGATCGCGCCTGTATAAGACGGTTTTTAAGATCAGAGTTATATACTTGAGAACTAAGTGTTTAATTTATTTATTTCCATATATATTTTTTAAATATATTTATTTATTCTAAAAAAATATTTTTTTTACAATAGTTCTTATACAACTAATACAAGTTTTTTCATAAGTTCTACTTACAGTAGGTAAAAAAGCAAAACAAAAAGAAAACTTAAAAAAAAAAAACAAAAAAAAAAAAACATTAAAAATAAAAATAAATAATAATCTCAGTAGCATAATAATTATAAAATAATTAAAAATATTAAGTGTAAAATAAAAAATTTGTGTATTTGAATCAAATAATAAAAATTATGTGTCAGATGATAATCCGTAGTTGTTAAATTTATACAGAGCAATATTCACCATTCTGTATTCGATCGATTTTAACGAATCTACGTTAATTAAATTACAAAAAAATACAACTATTTTATTTTATTCATTTCTTTTAGACACCAGGTACGACGACGCCGACGGTGGAAAGGAAAAAGTTTCTAAGCGACGTAATATGTGTACGGAAAAAATGACAAAATAATTATTATACCAAGTAGTGACACAATGTGACTTGGTATCATTTTCCTTTGCACACATTATGTATGTCGCTTAGTAACTTTTTCCTTTCCACCGTGATATATTTATACAAGTTTCAGCTAATTCTTGCCTTCGTATCGAACCCGGAACCTCTGCATCGTGAGTCCAGCGTCATAGTCATTACGTTATGGAGGCCGCCAAATATACAAAGTAATATATTATTAATTATCTTTTTTCAAAAATTTTGCTATTTAAATAGGATTTACTTCTTAAGGTTGCTTTATTGGGCTGTGAGGCAATTATGAAAAGAGTGATATAAATTTCATGTTTTTTTAAAGATGTCGGAAGTGTTTGCTTATCCCTTTTCTATTGGAATTACACTTTGCTTTCTGCAAATATGCTTCAAGTATTTCCACCGAGCCGTTACCATGAGGATTATGCTCAGGAAAATAACTCGCGGTCATTCCTGAACCAGCTCACTTTGTTTGGCTTATCCCTTCTTGTTTGAAGAGAATCTTTCGCATCGTATAATACCTTCTGGTCTGATGGTATTTACTGAGTTTTATGGGTCAAACAAACTTTAAATAAATATGACTTTATGTTATTTTTTTACTAAGGTTTTTATTCCACTTTTTAGATCTTATTCACTACGTTTGTACGGCGTAATCATATTAAACACGCAACGGATAATTTAATTTAAATCTACTAGATTTCGCTAATTTTTGCAATTCCTATTTTTATTTTTTACATAAAATAGATCCATATTATTTGTTTTGAATTAAATGTAAAATTGCACTGTTAAAATGATTATCCAATTGATTGAATAATTTTGTTTCTCTTCTCTACCTACCTCCACTATCCAATTTGACTCCGCATTTTTGAAAATATGTTCTTGTTTTATTGTTCTGATGGACAAAGGCTGGGGTGTTTGATCGTTAGTAAAAGTTAAAAATCTGAAGTAATAGTACTTTACTTTCGATTTTTTAACTATTACTAACGATCAAACAAGCCAGCCTGTGCTTTGCATTAACAAAAGAGATCTAATTCATCACTTTGTATGAAATATCATTGCCAGTATTGAAATTAACGTGTGCAAAGGGCAATGATTTTATGCATAAAGTAATGAAATCGATCTCTATTTCGATCTCGATTTTTGTTTATGCTAAGCACCCAGATTCGAGATATCTATCGATCGCTCATTTCTTGACATTTATCTTCCGTGTTTTGCGACATATAGAGATATGTATTTATTTTGACCACCTTAACAGGTCAGGAAGCCTAATAACAGAGCCGAACCACACAACAGTAATGAATAAGTTAAAAATATGCATAAAATTCCGCAAAAGCTTGATGCTTTAGTAAATTTTGTTTTATGATTTGAGTAGAGTAGTAAAAGTAACACAACTTTTCGATCAGGGCTAATATAACGTATGGTGAAGTTACCAAGTTTCTGCTGGGTCATTTAGAAATTAATGTAAAAAAGTCAGTAAGTGACTTCTTTGAACACAATTCTCCACCAGGAGCACTCAGCGACATTATTTGAGTGACGTCAGCTGCACTCAATAGAAAAAACTGAAATAATAAATTCACGATGACTTGCAAACTACGTACTAACAATATAGAAATGTAATAAAAATACAGTGAGACTTTTATGTTATCAAAGATGGTACATATTTTTTAAGTCTCTATGGCTGAGTAGTTAAAGTAAAAGTAATTTAAAAAAAAAAAAAAATAATAATAAAACAAGAGCAACCAAACATATCTAGCCATAAACAAACCGAGTATTTTTGGACAGGAATTCAATACATGTTTTTTAAAATCCATAACAGTATTAAATTCAAAATAAAAACCACCTGGTTACTAAAAACAGTATTCACTAGTATAAATAAATATGTCAGACATCTAAGTACCTTAATTTTTTATTGTTAAAAATGTAAGCATTTATTTTTAACTTATGGGCAGAGGGACAATGAGTATTATGTTGTCAAGCTCTACAGCGCCAACGTGCTTCCTTTGGCTGGGTTGTTTGATCGTTAGTAATATTTAAAAATCTAAAGTAAAAGTATACATTTTAAAATAAGAGACTTTTTAGTATGGAGAAAAGAACAAATTTCAAAAATTTCAACCATTACTTCAGATTTTTAACTTTTACTAACGATCAAACAACCCAGCCAGTCGAATTAATGTCGTTGTTCTTTTTTTACTACTACTATTTTATTTTAAATAGTTTTCATTTATGATTCCCATTCAGTTTTTTATTGAATGTCTTAGAACAGGTACGCTAGTGTCTACATACACATTACATACATATATGAAGAGCCCACTGAATTATTAATTTTGTATCTTGAAACTTGTACCAACACATGAATTTACAAATACTTAATTAAAACATCAATTTCTCCAATGCTCGACTTTTTTATGGAAATTTAGAAATATGAATTGTTTTTTTTTTTTTTTTCGTCTGCAGTCTGCAGCGAGGTGACAAAAAAATTATCACAAAGTAAAATTATTTATTTATAATTAAAAATATTTTCAATATGGATAAAAAGCTGCGGCTTGCCTTTTTCATGTGAAACTCGAACGAAGGGTAATAACTCAATCGTGATGAAGCCATACGGATATTTTGATGCCAATAACTCACTTGGCAAACTGTAAGCCCTCTATTTCAATAGCACTGATCAGATATACCTACTACTCTCCATAGCACACTGCAAGGGTACATCAAGTTCAGTGTATCTTGATCATAAATTACATGATGGCCAGCTGATCAGTTTTACGCTTCAGTGCCATTCCAAGGTGTGAAATATTTATGTGGAAAACAACATTGATTTTTTTAAAATTTTTCCAAAAAATAAAAACGGGAGTTAGAAATGGGTCGTAAATGAGCGATTTGCCCAAAAAAAGTTTTTTGCTAAAACCATACACTAAAAATAACTCTCAAACTGTTCATTAGAGCAATTTCTTAGGTTTTGATCTCTCCTGCAAAAATAAAAAAACAATGTATATTGCTGATCTTTTTTTTCGCTAGCTCCTCATAATAAATATTAAGCTGTTATAATTTGTGAGTTATAATCAAATTTTGTTTTAATTGAAATAATGAAATAAAAAAACTGGGTTGTGGTCTAGTGGTAGATTTGGGGATTCCGGATTAGAATCTCTAGGTTCGAATCCCACTCCAGCACAACTTGTTTCCTGCTTTCTGGCACAGTTATTTCCGAATATTTGAAAGCAGCCTGAAATTGAAATGTAGTATTGAGTATTGAGTATTTTATAAGAACTCAAATGTTTCCTTTACATAATATTTTTTTTTTTAATAAAATATTTTTTTTAAAGTTGCTCGAATGAATCGAAATACCCAGGGGTATTGGTGTTGGTTAACTAACACGTTCGAAATTGAATTCATGTGCGTCTGTTTTGCTGAGAACATTATTTGTTCGATTCACGGCTTACCTCATTACAATTGCAGTTGTTCCTGCGTACTTTTGCCTTTGAAGGGTGTTCAGCAGTGGGTTCTTTTCCGATTTTTTATTTTGTTTTTCATAAATTATTTGATTGATTTCAAATTAACATATATCAAGGGATTTATTTTAAAAACAAATACTTATAAATTTTCTAGCGCGGTTTGAAATAGCGCTTTTTACAATCGCTCGCATAATCCTCCATTTGGCGCGCATGCGGTGTGACGTCACCAGCAATAATAGGCGTCACTACGGAACTACGAATTTACCCGCCCTTTCAACTGCGGTAGAACGGGTATGGACGTCATTAACCAAATAACGGGCGTTCAAATTTCATTCGTGTTATTTCGTGTTTTTGAAAACATAAATTATAATATGAAAACAAAAACTTTTGAATCGTTGTGTTTGCATATCGTTTGGATTTGTAAAATTGATACTTTAAAAATTTTTATAACGTTTTCAAGGACTATTTCATGCTATCCAGGGGGGGGGAAAAAAAGAACCCTATTGTATTCACTACTCGAATAATATACTTACTAATGACTACTTCAGTAAGCTTTGTGTTAGGTAGATTGTAGCAATTATGGTAGAAATGTACTTTGTAAGCCTGTATCAATAAATCCGGGATCTATTTAGCTATGCAACAATTGAATGTTATTATTGTGAAAAGTAGCTTGAATAATATCATTCTAATGTCATGCCGAAACTGCAGCTTGGAAACTTTAAAAAAAAATTTATTCTGGATTCAATTCTTTTTTAATTCTCTAGTATGTTTTTTTTTCATTAGTAAAATATTCTCAGTAAATAAAATCTACGGGCTTATATCTAAAAAAGTATTTTATGACTTGACAAAACCATTACTCAACCTGTTGTGTTTAGAAGTATTTTTTGTGACGAAAAGGTGCAAAAAAATAAGTTTTTATTTATGACCCTAAAATATAAAAAAAAATTCAGACCACAAAGGTTTTCTCGGCACCCCCGCCCTAAGTAATACAATTTCTAAGCAGGTTTTAAGTTGAAATGAAAAATGAAATATTGTAAAAACTTACCCTTCGTCATAGTTTTTACAGTACTCTCAAGGGTTTACTTTGAACTTTTTTAGAAATGTTCAAGTTTTAAGCGTCTCAGGTGTGTTGAAGTAAGATTATTTTAGTATTAGAGCTCTTCCAGACCATAGACTTTCTATAGGCCGATAGTTTAGTCTATAGTCTGCGGGAGCTCTTAATCATCGGCGTACAATAATTAATTACTCATAAAACATAAATGTTACATAGTTATATTAAAAGTCGTCATGTTATGATATTATTTTAAATATTTATTATGATTTTTCAAATGATAGTTAAAAACATAAAGAAATCAGGCTTAAAAATTCAGAACATAAATTTCATGATTTTAAGGATACTCAGTTAACAAGGAAATCCTTTTTATGCTGTTTTATTTTTACTTTTGCCATAGGGATTTAGAATCATCCTATTATTGTGTCTGATTCAATCATTAGGTTTTTGCACTTCTATCTCTCTATGTGATGGATAATATTTTTGAAATGATATTTTTTCATTGCACCGCGGCAACATTTTCCAAAATCACTTTTCGATTAAGATTTCCGTCCGAGTTACAAGACCGTCGTTTTTCTCAAATCATGTACAACTGTATTTAGGATGAAGTATTTAGTGAGAGGCCCGTCCGGAGCGTGACTTAGTAATTCCGCTTTGTAGGCAACCTTCTCCGATACATCACTACCACCTTTATATTCCCGTTTCCAAATTGATATACGACCGCTAGTTCGCCCTAGTGACGGTGACCTACCCTGCCCCCCGCCTCCTTTCCTCCCCACCCTCTCTAGTGTCCCAGGGGCGTAGTTTGCCTCCGTGGCGATCACTTTGCGGTCATAATATAATATATTATGGTAAATATTATTAATCGTTTAAGAATTTTAACTCACCTTCATCTAACCTTGATTATTTTTTGTTTGCTTTGTAGAGCTTTGTGGCACGTACATAATTACATAAAAAATATAAAGAAATATTTTTTTCAATTATTCGGACTATCTAGTGAGTCGGGGCCAGATCATTGACACGGGTCTCTACTGATTGAGTCGCCATCCCATTATTGTGAATATATTATTGTAAAAGTTAATAATAAATAAATAAATAAATAAATAAAAATTTTAATGGAAAGATATTTTTTTCTATTTTCTGTATTGGTCCCGGTTGACGTTATATCTTGGGTAGTCAACTCCCAACAACTGTCTCCTCGCCTTATATCGCTATAATTGATACTAGAATCTTTTATTATAACTGTATCCGTTGAGGTACTGTATTTGTAAATAGCACAATATAGATAAAACACCAGCATATTTGCAAAAAAAGCGTTTTTTTTTTTTAATCTGGAAACATTTAAAACTTTAGAAAAGAGTTTGAGTCGAATTTAAAAAATAATCACACAAAGAAGTCATAACGGATTAGAATTTTTTCTGAATTTTTTGGGCTGGAAGATTCTTCTTATTTTCTGGCTGAAGTACTTCTGTTAGTTTTTAATTATCACAAAAATTGATACATTATTTGCCTTGAACGAAAAAAGTTGTACATTCTACTTTAAAAAATATTATGCTATTAAATAAACTCTCAGAGAATTTTCCCCTTTGAAGATTAGTGTGCATTTGAATTTTCTGAGATTAGCCTATTTTCCAGAAAAAATATTTGTCCGCCTATGTACGAGTATATTCCCCTCTTTAGAACTACATTCTTTCTTCTTTCCCCTTCGCCCACCTATCCCATCCATCAGAGAAGGCGCGGCAGTGTGGACTTATCACTATTGCGTGGAACAGATAAGACGATTTATATTGTATTTCCAAGAGCGCCTTACTAAAGCCTCCGTTTATATCTACAAATATTTTCACAAAACCTATTTCTCTCGGATGATTCAAAGGTCAATGCGACAAAACGGAGATAATCCTATTACGTTTCCTTTTTTAAATGACGTGGTTATTTTTAAAAATGGCGATAGCATCTAGTCTTGTTCCCTTAGGAAAATGGCAGCGATCAACCATCAATCATGTCATTGGAAGTCTAAAACGAAAATAGACAATGACATCGAAATATTATAACAGCTACATAATGTACGAGGTTTTGGTATAATTTTTTTTAATATTTGGATTTCGGAAAGATGTTTTTTTTAAATTTAGAATGGAAGCGAAAATGTGAATAGTTTTATTTACGTCTGAAAGGCAGATTCAAGAGTAATGTGTCTTTTCAAACCGGGACGTTAAGGTATATATTGGAAAACAGCTCCATATTACTAAATGAATCATATGAATCATTCTAATCTAAATATAGTGCGGAGAATTTCCTCAAAACTTTTGATATCATTATAATTATTCATGCAAACTTTTTATAGGTTGTAATTACTCTTTGTAATGACTTTATTAGCAACAGGCACATTAAACTGTTCGACTTCCATAGGACAAATACATGAATAACAAATATAATAATATTCATCAATAAATAAGTATTGACATGAATATTTTAAAGATCTACCGAAAACTAAGTTATCATAATAAAAAGTAATCACAAAGTAATCATAACTAAGTAATCACATAATCAGATTGTTTATTTTTGAATCAATGTTTGTAACACTCACTTTTTAGTTTTCCGTAATTCCACTAAAAAAAAAATAATTTTTAAAAATTGTTCAAAACTAAAGTGTGTTTAATTTAATAATTTCATATTTATTTTTATATGGATCTTTTTTATAACTAATATTATTACTTTTTATTTAGCAATTTTATAAAATGCTTCTACTTCTTTCCTTTATACGCACCTAATGGTGCATAGGGCACTGTATTGAAACAATTGCAGTGAACGGGTGGTGGCCCAGTGGTAGCGTCGCGGTCTCTGAGTTTAGAGATCGTCGGTTCGAATCCCAACTTCGACACGACTCGATTCCTATTTTCAAGCACAAGCCGCTTAGGCTTTATTGAAAATAGTATTTACAAATTGAAATATGATTTAATTTAATTTTTTTTTTTTTTTAATTATTTTTAAAAAAATTTGATCAATTTATTACAAAAAAGGAAGATGATAAGTCTTACGGTCCAGTCCAAGGTATCACATGTGAAATATTAATGTAAAAACCACATGTAAGTAAATATATCATCAACTATTTCACTTTTATAAAATATGGTCACTTTTCAAAAATCATCATCATCATCATCGTCCTCTCCCTATGTGGAGCACATGGATTCCACAAACTGCCTCCAAGCCAAGCAATCGGCCGCCAGCTCTCGTGCATCCTCCCAAGTAAGGTTCACATCATGTTATATAGACCGCTAAGGAATGTTTTAAAAAAACATCGAAAGTTCAACGATAAATAAAATTATTCTGACAACATGAGCACGCAACAGCCAGTTTTCATCTCAGGACAGTTTTTCTTCATGAAATGTTTACATTCCTTATGCATTCTGCATAACATCACACATTTACACACTCCTTACAGGAAAATCCAAGTACCTATCTCCAAACCCTACGCAACTTTACAAGACAAGTCACGTTCCAATAACCAGGGATGAGAGTTCAGAATCTTCTTAATTTACTCATAATTTTTATATAACTGACTCTGACTACTTTTATATTGACTTTTATTTATGGTTAACTATATTTAGAGGTTTTAACTTTGTTAAATATGTAAAATTGATGCATCTATTTTCCCTAACAGGCCTATTTCAAAACAATTATTAAACAACAATGATACGTTGATGAAATAAGCGTCTGATGTGAAAAAAAAAAAGTGTTGCAACTTTATTGTTTTATTTTCAATATTTACGTTAAAAAAAATACCCAAGTAGTGCCAATAAAATCAAATACTAACCTACACCTGTTTTTTTTATTATAAAGCAGCCTGCCGATGAGAAACGATAAGGGTTCATTTTCTTATGATTATACAGCTTAGCTAGGAAAACTGATATGACAGTATTATCTACTCTGTACCACCACAAATTGCTATTACATATTACTACTTGGATCATTCCATTTACTATCCTTAATGTTTATCTTTAAGTCTAAAAGTAGCGTAGGATCGAAACTGGAGTCAGCACAGTTTTATTGACTGACTTGCGATCTAATCACCCTGCTTTAAACAGAGTTGCCACGTTTCTGGAGCTATTCCTTGGCTTCGGTATACTGGAATCAACGTTTTCCCAGCCCTGTAGTGGTTAGGTTATCTCCCCTACGCACCATCACTTTCTCGTGCCAAAACGGGATGAAAATACATTCTCATTATCTGAGAATGGCGTATCGCACATGCAACGACTCAATACGTCGTGAAAACTCATTTCAAAGTGCACTTTTAAGAGATTTATCAGCATTTTTTAACATTTTTATTATTATTTTCGAAGTTACAAACTCAACACAATATACGCTTTGCAATTTTGTATAAAATATATATATATATATGTATATACAGGGCGTCCCAAACTTATGGGACATGAAGGGGAAGTACCTTAAATATCGTAGATAGTGTATTTTGCTGAAAGAAGACTTTATGTTACTTTTAAAAGTTAGTAATTCTGCATTCATAGATTTTCTAAAAATTACTTGCTTCGTCTGGGAATCGAACCGACTTAAATGTCAAAAAAAAAATCAACCTACTTTTATGATGCCAATCGAAAGAATAGCTAAAAAAAAATAATAACTTTGCTTTCATAACATAGTATTTAAAAAAAAAGGAACAACATGAAATTAATCATTTTAATCAAATTAAAAACATACATGAAAGTGCCGTAGTCAATTAAGTAAGTATTTTTGTAAATTAATTAATTAAATGCTCAAAATGTGATCCCTCTTGTCCTACGCAAATCGCCTGACTCAATCATTTTACGTTGTTCCTTTCTTTTAAAATACTATGTTACTTAAGCAAAGTTATTATTTTTTAGCTATTCTTTCGATTGGCATCATAAAAGTAGGGTGATTTTTTTTTTACATTTAAGTCGGTTCGATTCCCAGACGAAGAAAGTCATTTTTAGAAAATCTATGAATGCAGACTTACTAACTTTTAAAAGTAATATAAAGTCTTCTTTCAGCAAATCCCATTATTGTGATTATTAAATGTGTGAAATATAAATAAATGTTTAAATCTTAATGGGTAAAAATATAAACTGTTAAAACGACCATTTATTTTTCGTACGACCGAACAGCGGTTAAGAATCTTTTGTATTTTTTTTAAATATAATCCACCTACAAAAATTGCCTGATCCTCTTTGACCCTTTATCTTTTGGTTTTGTACTTTATCAAATATTATCTATGACAAACAAGGAACTAATCGGGCCAAAAAATATGATTCTTAAAACCACACATTTGTGTACATAAAGGAAGTGATTTTCAAATACAAAAAATAAAAAGAAAACATAGAAAGTAATAGAATATCATATAAAGTTTAGTGACAAAACTTTACGCTGGGGATCACCATAATCCTAAGTATCCGAACAAAGTTTCCGCATTCCACGGAAACCTCGAACCATCAATAACATATTGTAGAAGCGACAAATGGGCAAGGGATGACGCCAACTGCCCCTATTTGTCTACTCCAGCCCCAACTTTCCCCTTGACAAACACGTATATTTACATAACTATCTAATGTATTGCGTGCGAGCTTTGAGCCCACTGCTGCTAAAAAGCTCTGTGCATGACGAATTGAGCTTTTCTATATCAAATATTGGTTCAGCACTTTACAATCTATTATGAATTAGTGATTTTCTTAACTAACTTTTCTTACTCGTAAAATATTTACGTTAAAAGTGTTTTATAGTATTTATAGCATACTTATTTTATAATGCTTCCATGTATATTAAGAAAAAATTAGTAGACCAGTTTATTTTATTCCATTTATAGCGGAATTGGTTTCAATATTTCTTTATTATTAACATTAATATATATTTTTATCATTTTATTGTTTTATTATTGAATTTAAATTATAAGTGGGCATGTAAGAAGTCGGAATAATCGACGTGCGTGCATGAGAAGATGTATGAATGTGGAGGAACCAAGAGAAGTATGCCAGGACAGAGTGGTGTTGCGTTCTATCCTCTCTGCCTACCCATATTGCATGTTTCAAAACATGGTTCTTATAATTTTTCCGTAACTTTATCCTAATTATTGCCGTTTAATATTTTACTTGTACCTATACATAAACGTAAAAAGGCAACATGTTAATTTTTTTTTTTATACACTTAACTTATATCACATCGTTTTCTTAACTTAATTTTTTTTTTTTGACGGAACATCTACAAAATGTTTTTTTTAAATAGAACCGATCACGCGTAAAAGGCATTTAATAAGACTTTACTTTAATACATGTACAATGATTTTAAGGCTTAGAAACAGTAAAGCAAACAAAAAAAAAACAACAAAAAATTATGGCTTTTTATTTATCCAGATAATCGGTTAGGTGAGCACCAAAATACGTAATAGACCAAACTATATTTTTTACCTGATTTTCTGATTATATTACTAATTCAATAATTTGTAGATTGTTCTTATTTTTAAAACTATATACAGGGTGTCCCACGGCCATGCCACACGCAGGAAAAGTATATTAAATATTTAAAATAGGATATTTTACTTAAAGAAGACATCATTTTATTTTTTTAATTTACACCCTGTAGAATACGAATTTTAAAATATTCTATGTTTAAAAAAAAATCGGATCTGAATTAAGCCATACAAAAAAATATAAATACTTGCACGCTGTTGTCATGTTGAAATATTTCAAATGAATTTATATTTCATGAGCTGTTTTAATAAGTGACTTTAAGTGGATCAAATGATTAGCTGACATTTCATAAATGTCAAGCCGCTTAAGGTTAGCATTAATAATACAAATTCTGAGAAATTGTTTCCTGCGAAACATAAGAGTGCAGTCTTTTCTTTCTTCCCCGGGATATAAAAAGGGCAATTTTTCAAGTGTCAGAAACTCACCACAGAAGAGGGAAGCTCAGGTAAAAAGCTCTAATTATTCTGCAACACTCCGCTAAACGAACCTTCTAGAAGAGAGATTCTAAATCTTGTGCGAACTACTGAAAATTATTCTGAAAGATACTACTGCTACTACTTTCCCTTATCCGCACCCGATGGTGCATAGGGCACTGCAATAGTTCACCCAGTGCGGTGTATCTTGACCATTTTATTACTTCATTAGTCTTACTCTTCAGTACCAGTCCAAGGCTTCACACAAAATATAAAAAGAGCTTTTTTTTAAATTTTGCCTTCCATATTACATGATCAAGATACATTGCACTTGGTGAACCACCGCAGTGCCTTATGCAACTGTAGATGCAGATAAAGGATGATAACGATTTGTCTATGCATTTTTAAAAATTAAATGGATAAAAGGCTAATTTAATTTTTGGAAATTATCATAAAATAATTTATTAATAGTTTCAGTAGTAATATATGTAGGTACTAATAAAATACACAAGATAAGATACGTGATCAGCAGTAAAGTTGCCACTTTTTCATTTAACGAGGAAACACCGATAAAATTGTGGTTATTCAGATAAGTAAAGACCAATTTAAAAACGTAATAAAGAATGTTATAATTGTTTTAAAATATTGCAAATAATAATACTTTTTATCTCGAAATTATTCAGTATTCTAAAAAGCTTGCAATTAAATTAAATTATTAGAAAAAGTTTAAGAACCTTTTCTAGAATACAAAGGTATTATGTACTTGGTTCATGCTTTTGTTCGAAACTATTTATTTTTTGAACAGCTGCTTTTTCACAAACTTTAATTACTCCGAAAATTTCTATTAATTATATATTAGAAAAACACACATTATCGTATTTGAGCTTTTATAGTCATTTTAGTAATTAGTTTAATCATCTGATTTATAAATGCTTTATTTTTTTTTCAAGCTCCCGTGTATAATCACTTTGTCATTAAAAGTTTTATTGTCACATGACATTTAAAACGAAATTGACAGCTTATAAAAAATCTCTTTATGGTAAATAATACTAGCAAAATCACGCATTATTTATATATTATAAATGATAATATCTTATCATACCTCCATTATTGCAAAAAAAAAACAATTTTCGTCGAAAATTCCTTTAAAATGCAGCTGTCAGAATTTCCCTCTAAATGGATCCGGTGAAAAGGAACCAACTTACGTGGAAAAGTTGGTTTTTTTCCTAATCTGTTCACTGTTCACCCATTACGGGCTAGCATTAAATTACAATTCGACATCTCAACAGAGACGAGAAGTTTGGAAGGGAATATGGATATCTAGGCGTTTACAGGGCGTATGACCTGTCATTGGCTAGGTTAAGTGGCCACTTGGTTTCGCCTAGTATTTGATATTCATATCTGCCAATTTTCAGAACTTGTATACATACAGTGAAATGGCGCGACACTTCACATGTGAAAACTCTTTTTCATCCATTGTGAAAATTGCCAAGCATTTTTGTTAAAATAAAATTGACTAAAAATACACAATTTCGCGTGCATACAATATAAATAGCCATATGTACGTTGTTTTATGCTTGAATCTCAGCCAAATTAGGGTAGGAACCATTGTATAATAATCCCTGCAGTCAAAATATACTCATGACGGTTGAGGCACGGCTAGTTGCGATGAAGATCTTTTGTTTGGGACGGAAGACGCTGCGCTGGTATGAAGGTGTCCCATACATTACATGGAACTTAGTCAATCTATCACGCTGGGAGCCATTGTTCCCGGCCCCGTGTTCTGTACTCCCTCCATGTTCATGTTCTCTCTTTACCTAGGGTAGCTGTACCGCGGCTATTAACAGAACATGACATCTTTAACGGCAACCGCGTAATTATGCGCACTTATACGTGACAGAAAACTGTACATGTACAGTACAAAACTGGCAGTTTGCTAACTGTCCCGTGTAAAGCGAAAACTGTATGGAAAACTGAATGGTCGGCGTGACGTTTGGCTAACCTGACACTTAATGTTTTTTTTATGTAAACGTTTATGTAGATATTGGTATATTAAATGCTTTTAAAAACGTAAAAAACCAATCATGTATTTACATCATTAGCTATATTAACAATTTGCTGAGTGTATCCATACGATAATAACTTAGGATAGCGCTTTAAAAATATACATATTAAGCGTGTCTTTTGACAGATTGTACAGTTTTTTGAACAAAAAACTGTGCAGTTTTAAAGTGCGATTTAGATGTACAGATACGAGTAGTTAAGCAATACTTACATCCTATGCTAATTATGGGTTTATATCACTTCATACAAAAGTATTCCTTATTTAAATTAAATCCTCATTCGTGGTATCTCGAAGTGCTAACCATGCCACTACTATCTTCGACGGGGTCAATATGACTGCTGATAATTCATAGAAAATTTACGTCACAAATACAGAACATAGAACTGACTTAAGATGTGTCGCGAAAACTATAGCCGATTGTTTTTTGGTATCTTGACATTCTATATGAAGATGATAATGCTTAATACTGCATGTTCGTTACGGGTGTCAATTTTGTAAATAGTTATTAAGAGGATTACTAAATTCTGACCTTTGAACAATTAAACCCGGAATGGGTGGGAAAAGGTTTAACTTTCACAATGAATGCATTATTACGAAGACTTATTATAATGTCTTTCGGAACGTGAATTTTGTTTTGCGCAATGTTAACTCATCTTATCCCGCTTAACGCTACAAATTCCATTTCCCGTAAGTTATAAAATTATATTTTATCTTAATTAACATCTTTATCTCCAAATCCGTACAATTTGAATTCCGAGCTTTTATAATTAACTCCAGAGGGTACGAAGCGCGACACCCAGATTCCAGAGCAAGACAAAAGCAATTAATAACATTCACTAATTGACGAAGGTTGTGATTAATAGAATTAGAATTTCTTGGGTTCAGTAGCACAATAAATCATTCGAAGATTACCGAATACACTGGTCTCGGAATCCGATTCGTTGAATGTTGTTTCTTACATACACACTTCAGAATGTTGCGCTTATGTGCCTGTCTATATCTATAAATTACGTTCATTTTAACACAGCTGTAGATGATAAAACACTCCTCAAGGGATGAAATATAGACTTGAAGGGCGTGGGGAATGTTCATATTTGAAATCTATGTTCATTTTAACTTTGGACATAAGAAGTAACAGCGTTCGATAAACATGATTTTGCTTTAATCGAATATACGGAACGATGTACGATGTTTATAAACTATTCTACTTTGATGGTGTCCGAATACTTTTTGTCAAAAAATGTATTTTACATACTGACGGGTTTGCATTTCAATTACAATTGACATCTACAGGCGTTTTCTAGTAGGTGATCTAATTTGGTACGAATCTTACTAACGAAACATACTAATCATTTAACTAAAATTATTTCATGATATTAAAGAACATAACAGGAAAATCCAAATCATCTTAATATACAATTAAAAATAATTCGACAGTTAATAGTATAGGTGTAACAAAGAGTAGAAAGTAATATAGTAATTAAAAGTTAGACCTACTATCGTAAAGGATTCTTGCTAAAATGCTAACCATTTTTCTCAAGGCGATTTCTCAATGGAGACAATGGAGAAGAGTGAGATTTCGTAGCATCACCCATTTCACTATTTATATACAAGTTATGATTACTGGTAGCTATGAATATCACACACTAGAGGAAATGAAAGTATTGAAATAAATCACGTTTTTACTTATTGTTTCAATGGCATAACTATGCCTAATATAATGGCATAACTATACATATTATTAGTAATCGAGGAAGGCCGAGTAAGACATGGCATGATCAAGTAAAACAAGTGCTTGAAAGTGGGCATGTAAGAAGTTGGAATAATCGACGTGCGTGCATGAGAAGATGTATGAATGTGGAGGAAGCAAGAGAAGTATGTCAGGACAGAGTGGTGTGGCGTTCTATCCTCTCTACCTACCCCTTTCGGGAAATGGCGTGGTGGTTAGTTAGTTTGTTTTTTAGTAATCCAAATTTTTTTTTAAATCCAAATTTTTTTTAAAAAAGATTAATTCTCATAATGATAACTTGTAATTTCAAGTAAACTTGTATTTAGCCTAAAGTTTCGTGTTAAAACGTTCAAAAAGACGAGATAAAATTTTCCATTATTCACTGTTTATTTGTTTCGCACTAAGGTATTGCGCAGAGGATACCAACCCTTTGGAACAACCACTTTTACAAAGGTCTGGGGAAATAAATTACAAAGGTTCTAATATTAAAATTTGCCTCGCAAACCAGAGGCGGGATCGGCCTTTGATGTGAACACGCCGTAATTCAAAATGGCGTTACGATTTGCCGAGGTAAAAATAAAATTATATCCGATTTCAAGAAAGTGTCAGGCCTAGCATTTACCGAGATAAAGATCAGGAAAAATACGTAATTGAAAACAAAATGAAGTCTGGCTGGTTCAAGTTACGGTCTCTTGTATATATGGCATTTTGTTTGACATTTATTTTCGCTCGTGTTCACTGAAATAAATGTGTTCTGCATCGTGCAAATAACACGTTTCTCTTTATTTAAAAGTAGTTTCGGTTGCTTTATGAAATTATGTTTTCATGCAGCCAAAAATGTTTTCGTTTCCGATCTAATCAAATTGAAGCATTGCCATATTTTCTTTAGCCATAAACAATAAAGTCGTAATTCTTTTTTATTAAATTCTTTTTAAAAGCGTCATGATAAGTTTATTTTTCACTATCGTTTACGTTCAATGTTCAATTATATTTTGTATGTAAACGATTTTAAGACTCAATTTTATGATTTTTTTCTGCAATACGTATGAATATATAATCGATATTGTAATGTTTGTAAAATACAAATTCTGCATAATAATAAAAAATATATATGCAAAATTTTGTAATACAACCTAATCCTACGTAAGAAGCAATTATTCTGTAAGCTACATAATCATCATCTACATTCTTCATCATACCATATCCACTCCCTATGTGGAGCATATGGATTCCACAAATTCCCTCCAAGCCAAGCGATCGGTCGCCAGCTCCCACGCAACTTCAGATCCACGTCCCACAGCTCTGATGCAAACTGCCAACGGATTGTCAACAGCGAACGTCCGGACGCGAACGCCGAGAACCTGATGATTTCTAAAGTAGGCAACCACGGTTAAGGCTCTCGGGAGACATATATGTAGTATAAGGCCTAGCTAGCCCAAACGCTTTCACTGAATGACAGTAGATACCAAACCAAGGGTTGCTGCGTGAATTGCTCTACTTCTGTGGCAAATTAATTAACCCTTAAATAATCTTAACCAAAAAAATATTATCAAATTATCAAATTACGCTGTATTATTAGTATTACATGTTATCTGTACATCAGTCACACAAATTGCTAACAAAATTATAACTTCAATGCTCGAAATTTAATCGAAAGACGTTTCCATTTGTTAAATTATTGGCATTGATTTGATTTTGACTATCGTGCATGCTGAAAACTCTTCTACTTTTGAGACAATCATAAATTCAATTTAAACCCTTGGAACCAATAATTTGCTAACCATTGTAGTATAAAAAGTTTATCAAAACCTTTGCATATATTTGTTTATTCGTACTCAAGTACATGCTTTCTTACATATATTTTAAATTTCAGCTTTTTAATATGGAAAAAAACAAGATAATTAGTTTAGTAACTACCTCAAAACACGTAGTAGGTATATAAACTAACTAACTAACTAACCATCACGCCATTTCCCCGTAGGGGTGGGCAGAGAGGATAGAACGCCATACCACTCTGTCCTGACATCCTTTGCTTCCTCTACATTCATACATCTTCTCATGCACGCACGTCGATTATTCCGACTTCTTACATGCCCACTTTCAAGCAATTGTTTTACTTTATCATGCCATGTCTTTCTCGTCCTTCCTCGACTTCTACGTCCAGGGACAGTCGCATTTAAACTTTTTTTAGCTGTTCTTTCATAACTCATTCGCTCCACATGACCAAACCATCGTAAAAGCCCTTTCTTAATTTTGTCGATAATGCTTATATCAGCCTTGCATTCTACTCTAATTTCGACATTTGTACACCTATCATACATAGTCTTACCACATATTCTCCTGAGAGATTAACGTTTTTTAACATGATCATTATTAAAGTTTTTCCCAAAAAAGCCTAAAACTCTAATTATGTAACTATTATACTCGTAAAAGAACGCTTTTACAAAAAATTGCTTCACTTCAGTTTGATTGATTATCTTCATCTTTTAGAATTCCGTTGTCCGATAAGATGGCGTAAAAATTGACGTAAAATAATTATTTTTAGAAATAACCTTTTTATTACTGTTATCGTATTAAGACAAATTTGCTTAACTTGCTAAATCGGTTTGTTAATTTTCTATCAAATTTGAGGTGGTTTTTTTAACACTAACGCAATTTGATCTGGTCTATTTTTAGTGGAGTTGCGTTGTGTCTAATTAGGTTAAGTTTACTTTAGAATTTCCTCCCCTACGCTACCCTTCTCAACCCGAAAGTCTTAAATTGATACCTTTATTGTTCTCACGTGATGTTCTCAGCTCGTTTTCTTTTCCTCGGGGTTTTCAAGGTGAGATAAGGAACACATTTATTTAATCAAATCCATTTTGAACTTTTGCAAGGCGGGAAATTTTCCAAACTCAACGAATTTTTATTTTTCGTTTCTTTGATATCCGTGCCATATTTTTCAGTGTGTGCAGAAGTAAAATAACTTTTTTCGCACAGCTGCTTTATTCACGTTCCTATTTTTTTTCATATATTGAGTTATGACTAAGTATGATAAATGCAATCGTATATTAGATTTTATTATGATATGGTACAATCTTTGAAATACCATAATCGTAATGTTTTTTCACGACTGAAAATATTGTATTGTATTGTATTTGATTATTTCGTAAAGGTATACGTCTTAATGTTTGTTAAATCTGTATATTTGCGTACTAGAAAGGGGTTTAAAATTATTGGAATTCTAGCCCGTTTTAACAAAAGCTTTTCCGACACTATGTGTCGCGGGAGTACCACAACTGAGTTATGTTGCAGCCCTATTTTATTGGCAACTTGCACGGGCTAATGTTTCCGAATGACATTGCGTTTTTTCCCATCCTTCCCCACAATAGACTCCCGTAAGAGAAAAGGGAGTATGAACGGATAGCGTTGGTCGTGTGAACATCTCCGGATAACTTTGATTAATGACATGAAAACGTCAAAAGAGGATGAGAAAAGATTATTTCTCATTTTTAGATTTACTTTACGATACGAAAAATATTTTTTCAGCGGAGAATCATCGTCTTGACTTTAGGGCGTTGAATGTGTTGAGTTTGTTGTGTGAAATACAAGACAATGAATATAATAATAGATATGAACACTTTTCTATGTAAAACGAATAATAGTGAGTGAAATATATTGAAAACAAAAAATAAAAATTTGGCAAGGTTAGGTTAATATAAATAAAGTTTTTCTTGCCTCATTTTTCAGGTTTATTAAAATATTTTTTATATTTGTTATTTTAAAAATCTTAATGATACTAACGTGAGCGTCGATGTGAAAATTATATTTTTTCAAAAGAATCAATCGATATTCATGAAATTTTCTGAGAAATCATATATTTCAACAATTTGGTTTAGCATTCTTTATATTGGTAAAATGGAGAAACCGCTGAACATAGAAGTATTGTAAGGCAACGGAAGCAGTACTATTGTTATAATTGGCACCCATTCTCCCTTGAAATGAATATGTATTGTGCATTTATACATTTAACTGAACTTCATTGCTCTTTTTACTATAATGATTAAACCCCAACATTGTACTTAAACTGTTAAATTATAAAATCGCTTGTGAATTATTCGAAATGTAAAATCTATTACTTGATTCGGACCTCGCATGAGAGAAAGCACTTAAAATCGGAAAGTCAAGCTAAACCTGAATTTGTTATGTAAATTTAAAGTAAAATGAACAGGATAGAGTTTGAATTATATTATCACTCCACTCTAAGTTATTTTATCGAACATTTTTCTTTGTTAAATACAATATTTATGCTTGAAATTAGACGTATTTTGTAGATTTTATGGTTTAAAAAGTTGCTTCCTGGAACAATTTTAGTTTAAGAAAATAGTTCATTTAATATCAGTAAGAACTTGTTTATTTGAAAAATTTCAAATAAAGACACGCATTTTAAATACTTGAAGAATATAATTGAAAAATAAGGAAATATTCATGTCAACAACATTTTGAATATTTCCAAATACTTGTAGACTACTACTACTACTTCTGCTTTCCCTATCCACACCCAATGGAGCATAGGACACTACATCGGTGCACCAAGTGCACAAGTGCAGTGTTTTTCGATCATTTAAATACATGAAGGTAAGGAACTCGCAATCCATCTAGGAATTGCTGGAGCAACCTTCAACACGAAGCGTGCTACCTGGAATTACAGTTTATACTCGGTCAAAACCAAATGCCGACTCCTTAATTCCTGTATATTGTGCCGGTGCTCCTTTATGGATGCGAATCCTGGCACCTCACAAAAGCTCAGAATGCTCGCTTGTTGAGCCTTGAAAACAACTGTCTGAGAAGGATTCTAGGCACTTGGTGGTTTGACTTCATAACAAACGCTGAAGTTAGGGAACGGACGCAGCAACCTCCAATAACTGGAGTCGTAAAGATGCGGCGATGGACCTGGCTTGGGCATGTACTTCGGATGCCTTGGGAGAGCGTGAACCCGAGCTGCCTCTTCTTTACGCCTGCAGGATCCCGCCGTCCTGGCAGACCGTCGATGACCATCCTACGGATGTATTGGGTGGAGCTGATGGATGCGGGCCTGACATGGGAGGAGGCGAGAGAGCTGGCTGGTGACAGGGTCTCTTGGAGGGATCTAGTGATGTCCACATGCTCCACATAGGAGCGAACGTGGCGAAAGAAGAAGAAGAAGGTGATCAATCATATGCTTCAGAACCAGTTCAAGGTATCACACATGAAATATTAATATGAAAATCACATGAAGACTACTAAGCGATTTTCTCAATGGATTACAGAGAGTTTTCACATGAGAAGCGTCGCGCCATTTCACTGGCAATTGGCATGGAATCCGGTACCTCTGTGTCGTGAGTGCAGAGTCTTTGTCATTTTGCCACGGAGGTCGTTAATATCATAGTATGTATCATAGTATGGAAGTAACTTGAAATGGTTATTAGATTTTCATGTACCTTGTAATTATGGAAACCGAGTATCACGTACAAAATACGTACTAGTAAGGACTCATAAAATAATATATCGTTTCTTGTAAAGAGATATTGTCCGCTTTCAGGAGGAATGTTCAAAGGCAACATTGCATCTCTTACCTATCTAGTATCTAGAGGAGCAGAGCGATCCGTTAGAGATATGTTATACTTTTGTATGGACACACAATGGAGAATAACAAACGGGTGTCGGGAAAACAAAGAATAATTTAAACGTATCGTACAAGGAATTTCCGTTTGGGAATTAATTACGAGCGACCACCGCTCGCCTCCATTTATACGTGGCACAATAGGGATGAAGGGGTATTCTCGCCGAATTCAAACACTAGCTTAGGTACCAGATTTACGGTTATTGCTGGAAAAACTCATATCTTTTTATACGTGATATTCAATTATTTGGAATCGTAAATTATTTCATTTGTTCACGGCGAATGGATTGTTTTTAGAAAAAAAATAATATTGCGTGGGTAATGCCGCCCCGATTATTATGGGATCGCCACCACCTATACGAAATGACTTTTATTCAATTTTATGTAGAATTATTACACCTTTACAGCGGACATTTTCATACTCAGTTTTGCCCGATACTGCCGATTCTTTGGTAGTATCTTACAAAAAACACGCAATTGTCGATTGTTATGGAATGCTGAACCAATGAATTGTTGACACAAAACCTAAATAAAATTTAGAATTAACCTCATCTCATTTTCACTATGGATATACGTGGGAGTATTTATTAAAACAAAAATGACATAACAATAGCAAGAGGCATAAAATTTTGTAAACATTTATTGTGAAAAATTGTCGCAGCTCATTTTAATAAGCCTACAGCCTACAGCAATGAAGTTTTTTTTTTTTTTTTTTTAAATTTGTTAATGGAAGTTTTTATTTTTGTAGCTCCTCAAAAACTCGGGCATACCTTTTGCCCCTTCCTGTTTATGCGCCTAGAGTACTAAGATCGTGTTATTACAGGTTTTGACTTTCATTTTTTTTTAAATTCTACAATGAAGGGATCAAAAGGATATTTTTACTGTTTACTCTTTGTACTATAATAATCTATGAAAAGTGTATTTCATTCAATCATTTTAACTAAATAATACTTTGAAATTCAAAATATTTGCAATAAATTACTCGTGAGTTGCTATAATTTTGTATGAAGAGCATGTGAAAATTACAAGATGGCTGATATATACTTTTAAATTTTTTATTTAGCATTTTGTACATACAGTGGTGTGCATTGGCATTATTTAGTTGGCTATTTCTTCCAACCAACCAATATAATAAAGTGGTTCAGGTATTAAGCGTAAGCGCAATAACAGAAAGAAACTTTTTTTAAAATACACACACACATAATATTATATTATTACACTCAATGTCTGCCTAGGATAGACGGGAGGTAAAAACAGGAATAAAATTTAAGGAATAGAAAGAAAATGTTTTCATTTATTAAAATACTCTATTACGAATCCATCATCTGTTTACTCAACATTACGCTCAAGAAATTTAAAACAAATTTAAAATCTCTGCACCTTACTCTCGATAGCAATCCGGTAGTAAGGTGCAATCAAAATATATTCACAACACTTGCAGTGGCGATTTTTCACAATCGCGCTACTAACATAGGCGGGGCGGACTGAACTAACGGCCGCAATAGAACAATGTCTAGAGCCGACCCTGCTGTACGTGAGAGGTGAAAAGGGCTGATTAAACGATCCTAATTAACTTTAACTGCATGCTCTGGGCGAATTATTACTTGTTTTAAACGTAAAGGCTGTGCTTCGTGTACTTGAGTAATTTCATTCCATACTAGGCTAGCATAAAATTTTCTATAAACCGGTGGGTACTGTAAAATGTAACACGTTTGCGTTTGGTTGACAACTTTGCGTAATAGAAAAAAAGTCAACTGAAACTTTTCAAATTTAACATTTCAACAAAAATTAAATTAAATACTTCAAAACAGTCGAAACATTAGGGAATCATTATATTTTGACTATATTCCTAAAAAATACCTCTAACAAATCTCTGTAAAAAAAATCTATATTGAATTTTGCTTATTTCCTTTTTTAGACTTATTAAAATCATCATCATACTTTATCCGATCCCAACGTGGAGCATATGGATTCCACAAACTGCTTCCAAGTCAATTGATCTGCCGCCAGTTTCCGCGCATCCTTCCAGGTCAGGTCCACGTCCTGCAGTTTTGACGCAAACTGCCGACGAATTTTTATTTTATTATTTATTTATAGTTTAAAATATATGTGTATATATATATATATGTACCTTTTATACAATTCAATATTACATTTACATTTACATTTAACATACCTATATAATATAGGTACATTAGACATAAATAATTAGCTTCTCTTCGTGTGGCTTCTATCTAAATAGGCTCACCCGTTCCAAGATAGAAGCAGAAGTAGTGTCAACAGTGGACGTCCAGGACGCCGAAAACCTGATGCCCTCGTAAATTAGGCAAGCATGTTTAAGGTTTTCGGGAGGCATCCGTAGTATATGGCCTAGCCAGCCACCTAGCCGCACACCTATTATTCTTCTAGGACACATATTTTCAAAACTCAGAAGGATATTTTGGGCCCTGGTTCATGATTCGCAGCCATAGAGGAAAACAGGTGTGATGCAGGCGTTATAAAGGCGGTAATTTTTTTTAACCGAGTAAATACCCGATATCCGGACACATTTAATAGCCCAGCTCTTTCTGATATTATTCTCAAATGCCATACATGTTTCATATTTTTAATACCAAATATTTTTTTGTGACTTTCTCGATAGAATATGAATTAAAATGTTATAAAATGAAATAAACTACGGCAAGCAAAAGTTTTATCTATCAGAAACGATTTAATTGATCAATTACTTAACCTTTTGCAAATTTAACCCTCTGCTGGTGACTTTTTACAATGCACGTCTCTATGGTGTAAATTAAAGTGAGCTTAATACCAAGTTGGTCTCAGTAGGGGAACATTCACAAAGTTGCATTTGTAATAATTAGTTTTATGGCGGATTCTGCATTCTCGTGAAATGGAGATAAGACAAGAAAATATCGCTTTTGTCAAGGATCTCTTTGTGGCTTGTGGCATTGTTCATAATAAATATTTCACCCTGATTTTGAATGAAGTACCAGTCTTACTTTTTCATGTCGTTAATTATATATTTCGCACAGTTTTTAGACTGATCACCACTACTGCTTTTACTACTCTCCCTCATCCGCACTGAGTGGCGCATAGGGCACCGCATTGCTACACCAAGTGCAGTGAATCTCGATTATTTGTCCTCCGTGTGATTATATATTTTTTAAAACATTCTAAGCTTGATTCTAGAGTTTTGCTCTTGCTATTCAATATCTTGAATGTTAAACAGTTATATTTAAAGTAATCGAAAAATTGCCGAGAAAACCAAGGAATAATGATAATTTCTCACAAAAAGAACACCAGAGAAAACTTTCAAAAATATGATGATACCAGTAAAGTTAATGATACCAGTAAAGTTAATGATACCATTATTCAAATCTGCTTTTACTCACAGAAATTTCTTACACATTGTTCCATCTGCCACCAACAAACTTCCGCCATCAATGATGAATGCAAAAATCAGTAACTTTGACAAACATTGGGAAATGTCCTATAATTTTTTAATTCCGTAGTTTTTTTGTGTGAAGTTTTTCTGTGTAAAATAAAAGTAGTTAATTTCAAAAGATTCCTAGTAAAAAAAAAATTAAAAACGGAGCTTATGAAAATGGATTGACCGCAAACGGATGCTTTAAAATCACTTTTTTCCTAAGATTACAAAGGGGGTCGTACTGAATATATAATTGATGCCTAGAATCAGAGAATTTGCTATGTACTTTTTTTCTATTTTCGGCGCTACTTACAGAAAAAACTTGGTTAAGAGACGCCTTGAAATCAACAGACGCACCCTACCATAATAATGACTTGTTGGCAGGAAATTGCAATTACGATATTTTAAAAATCAATAACGGGAAAATAATGATAACAAAAATCAAAAAAAAAATGTTTGTACCTGAGATATAAAACACCGTGTAATTATTTTTTTAAATGGTCCCGTTGTCCATTAAATGGTTTATAGAAAAAGACAGCGAACAAACGGAAGATTTTATTAAATAAAAACGCTGCCCTTTTTTGTACATTTTTCTATACCCATATAATGCAAAAACATTGATAAACACTATATATTCTAAACATACTATATTATAAATTATATAATGTGCAACATGAACCATATAAAATGTTCGTAAATATACTAGCCTTTATTATAAAATAAACCCACATATGATTTAAATTCAGGAATCGCTAGGTCTCACTAGGTAAACCACCTGTTCTTACTACAACCATACTTACTCTCGTTCTTTTTTCTCTGCTTCATACGTTTTTATATTTTAACTTTAATGCTTTTGTAAGATTGTAACATACTTTATAACAAATAAATGCTGACATGCCGGCACTGAGACTGAAATTGAAACACAAAGGATATTTACAAAGAATACACATTGGAAAATGACAGGTAAACAATATTTAAACATATTATTTGATAGTATCTATGTATGTAATAAGTATAACGTTAGAGATATTTGTCTGTATTTGCGTATTTTGTTGGCCTCGAGCCTAATTTAAGTATGAAAACATTGTTACTAAAATTTTTACAGAGCCGAAATAAGAAAGTGAATACCTAGTTAGTTTATACAAATTCACGTATATAATCCGGCAAAGCCTTTATAAGGAAATTCTGTCTTACACAACACAATTTTCTGGGAACTGAACATAATACGTCTTTATTCCGCTAAAATAAAACAGACGTAACTCAAAGTGGATAATAAATTATTCCCAAATCAATATGATCCACGCTCGATCAGAGGAACGTCCGTGGATATGGTTTTATCCATTTCTATTTGTCCGATGATAGAATACTAGATGGAGATAAATGATCTATTGCCAATCTCCCTCAGGATTCGCTGGCAAAAAGAAATCTCTCCGCTAAAGCAAAATATCCACATTTAATCATTAATCAAGTCTCATCTTGTCAATCGAGATATTTAATCATACCGCGCTAAATTCATAAACCCGAAATGTAATTTTCTATATTTTTCTAAAGAAGAAGATTTTTAAACACAAACGAACGTAAAAAATTGAAAAACTGAAAAAATCGTTGCTATTTAATTTTAATAAATAGTTTTTTCATTTTTTTCTGGCCGTCTGAAAGATAGATGTCTGCAACAGAAATGCGTATCTCAAGTGTAAGTACCTTTATGTATTTGTGTTTGGATATTACCAGGTATCAACTATCAAAGGTAAGAATTTCTTTTGATTCGCCAACGTGAAATTTTAAGAAAATAGAAACTTTGTTACAAATAACTGAGGTTTCATTTATCAAATTATAAGAAAGAGCGAATTTTCCAAGATACGAGTATATTCATACCTACTGTGTTAGTACATTTTTCTACTTTCAACTACTTATGGCACTTTTTTTCATGTTCTTAATCAACTTTGATTCTGTATCTTTTGATTCCTCAACTCAGTTGGTGTTTTTCCTTACAACAAAATGGAAGCTCATGTCAAGGCAGCACCTATGTTAGAACATTTGTATATTATTATTATTTTATTCGTAAAATACATTACTTGCGGTTGATGTGATTTCGTTTGGTGTATGGGAAAGTAATTTGATGTGAAGGTTCATTATTATTGTTGGCTTTGTTGGTTCTGCCTCTCGGAATAAACATGTAATTAAGGGGAAAGTGGGTTAAAGGTTACCATTTATGCCGGGTTATCTATCGAGTCATGTCGTTGCGGAATCAAATTACTAAAATTCAAATTCGGAAACGATTTCATCCCTGAGATATAACACTTTTTGCCACCTTTTCATATTTCGTTCTAGGAAGAGCATGTGGACATCACCAGACGTATACAAGATACCTGTTAAACTTATGCCTCCAGCTCCGTCAAACACAGCTAATAAACAGGAAAAAATATTATGTAATAAAATTATAATTATTTAAATATATATGATTTTTTCTAGCACTCTTAATTAAATAATATGTCATAAAATAAAAAAATGTTGGTACTCCAATTCGGATTTTTATGTTTAATGAACATCCGAATCAGGTTTGTAATGAGGATCTAAGAAATAATGCGATAAACCATTAAAATTACATAAAAAAATAAATACCACCCCTTTCACCTAGTAAAATATATCGTTTCCAGTACATGTTCAGAAAATTTGTTTTTAAGCTACCGGGGTGAGATTAAAGAGTTTCATTGGACTAAAAAGAGCGTTTAATCTTTCACCAACAGTCGAAGGGGTCTAAGGGCTGGTTGTTTGATCAGAAGTAAAAGTTACGTCTGACTTTAGTTAAAAATTCTCTGGTCAATCGCGTTCCAAAACTAAACAATGAAAATTTCTATGGAATGACACAAATGTCACATCGATAGGTTGTGCGTGGGTTGTGCGTAGTGTCTTGAGCATTCAGCTGTTAGATTTTTTAAACCTTACTTTTACTTATACCCTCCAATATCGGCGGCTTATTTTTTTTAACCAATGAGTATACATTTTGACCACCGCCACCGTCTAGAAGTAACTCACGATCAAACAACTCATTTTCAGTATTTTTGCAAAACTTTTACTTTTACTTAAGATTTTTAACTTTTACCACTGACCAAACAACCGGCCATAAGTGTCGCAGTGCGGTCTATCGGTTACGGTCCTGACCTTTTGTAGAAAGTGTACCTGTTGCCGCATGCCGGCCAGCTACCAGGAGCGACCTCGCGTGGAAGAGGTGATTTGAAACTGTGTGAAAACTCCTGGTTTTAGAGTGAGCTCGGTCACGGCATTAGCCACTACCGCCCACATCCTCTGACTCCCTGTTCCCTGAAAGTATTTTTTCAATACATTTTCGTATTGCTAAAAGCGAACAATAAATTAACATTATTTTTCCAATAATTTCTGGTTACTTTCCCAAACGAAGAAATAGCTTGAATACATTTCAAAAAGCTTTTTAATATAATATGTACTTACATCTTCCCTCGGCACGGGATATCCCAGTGAGGAAACATTATTATTTATTTATTTTAAAACCACCATATACAAAGTCCAAATAAATAAATAAATATAACTTTCTGTATTATTTTACAAGTTAATTGTTAAAAATGTGTTTTTGACTGCAAATGAAAAAAAAAAGTGCTACAAATAATGATTTAATGCTATTTATGTTTTTTTTTATAAACATTGTCGGCCTCCCAATATTACTTAGCTATTTGAGAACCACTATTATACTAACATTATTAGTATATTATTATATTTCAAATAAACCTATACATTCCTTATTTTTTCGATTTTCTAAAAACATAAATTTACCGTCAACGTTATACGAGTATTAGTATTTAATATTATGATTTAGTACCGTCAAAGCTGTTAGTTGTCAAATACATTACGCTTAAACGCTTAGAGTTTAAACGACGTAAAATTGAATTAAGGATGTGGATACATCAAATAGTACTCATGGATATTTACGTTGGATTTTTGATTGTATAAATACTTCAATTACTAGTAATCAGAAAGCTTCCTTGTTTTTAAACTGCGATAATGTTATGTTTAAATTTTATAACAATATGATATAAAACCTTACAATATGTAAACAGTATTGTGAACGCTCCGCATGCCTCAAGATAGCATTTACCCGAGCTGCATCTTCATTGCATCATGGTATCCCTCCATCCTGGAAGGCCGTCGATGACAATCTTTCTGATTAACGTGGGAATCATGAGATTTACATGGGGAAAGGCGATACAGTGAATTGCTTACAAAATCTTTTGACAGCATCCTGTAATGTCTACATGCTTTACCTAAGTGCATTTGTGATGTAGTATGTTTTAATTTCTCCACGTGCATGGGTTTAAAAATCAACATTGGTAAAACCCATGTCATGTGTTACAGCTCGTGTTAAGATGCCCAGATTGCCCTGGCTATGTCGGGACAAGTCATCGAAAGGGTCGAGAGCTTCAAATACTTGGGAGCGTACATGACAGAAAACGGCAGAGTTCAGAAAGAACTGGGAGTGCGGCTTGGAGTAGCGGGCGCCGCATTCAACAGTATGAAAGCTGTCTGGAGATCGGATATTTATTCGGTTAAAACAAAATTCCGCCTTTATAACTCCTGCATCACACCTGTTCTTCTCTATGGCTGCGAATCGTGGCACCTAACTAGGGCCCAAGACTACTAAGTTTTGAGAATAGGTGTCTTAGAAGAATTTTAGGTGTGCGGTGGTTTGACTTTGTAAGGAACACAGCGGTGAGGCAACGGACACAGCAACCCTTGGTATCTACTCTCATCCGGCGAAGGCGTTTCGGCTGGCTAGGCCATATACTACGTATGCCTCCCGAGAGCCTTAACCATGCTTGCCTATTTTACAAGGCATCGGGTTCTCGGCGTCCCGGTCGTCCACTGTTGACAATTCGTCGGCAGTTTGCGTCAGAGCTGCGGGACGTGGACTTGACTTGGGAGGATGCGCGGGAGCTGGCGGCCGATCGCTTGGCCTGGAGGCAGTTTGTGGATTCCATATGCTCCACATAGGGAGCGGATATGGTATAATGAATGTTTTAATTTGTTCGTGGTTTTGTGACTTTCAATTCCATAAAAATCTAGATGCCTACTATACTCTCCATAATCCTTTTCTTATTCTTATTTTGCCACGTTCGCTCTTACGTGGACCATGTGTACCACCAAGACAGTTCTACAAAAATGTAAACATTAAGGACATAATAAGATCATAATGTAAATACTAATATTACTACTTTCCCTTTTCCGCGCCTAATGGTGCATATGGCACTGCGTTGGTACACGTCAATACTATTATAAAAATATTTCAATGGAAAAATGTCTGTTTTTGTCAGGTATTTAGTTTAAAAACCCTACTTGATCACGCATATTTTCAGCGATTGAATTTGTAAATTTCTTATCAAAATATTTTAACCACACTGTCATAGTCTGAGCTTGGTGAGTGTATAATAATAAGGTCGTAACGTTCGCTTATCAAGTTTACTAAACAGAAATCTATACCGATGGATGATATTCTAGACTTCTCTACTAATAATTGCTTCGCAAACTTAGTTTTAGTATTCCTAATTAGAAACTAAACGTACAATACTATATAGTTGTATACTAACCACAAGAAGCAAGAGCTTATTTGCCAGGGAAACTTAATTAAAGTTTTAATGACATTTATATCTCGTTTCATTTTTTTAAATTAGCGGGTAGAAATATTTAATTATGACATTAGTTTTTGGATAAGAGCCCTACGTTCAAATCCCACTCTATGTGCACAATTATTTTAAAATATTTGATAGTAACAAGGAAATTGAAATAATTATTTGAGGATATTATAAGAACGTTGTGTTTATTTATTACCAAAAAAGTGGATAAGAAGTTTTCACCACTTTTCCGTTATTTCTTCCACTTAGTATAATAACAACGACGGGTTTTATATTGCATAAAGGCACTTCCGTAAATTTGTTTTTATAATTTTGATTGTGTTGCTATTTTACTAAGGATTTTTCGTGATTTCGTATTTTTATAGGAGTTGGAATCTGAGAAATACCTAAATTTGCTATTTTACGCTCAACAAAAAATTATCTTAAAGTGATAATTAACACTTACTTCCAAGGACTCCGGCCTCCGTAGCGTAATGGCTAAGACACTGGACTTACGATACGGAGGTTCCGGGTTCGATTCCCGGTGAGAACACAAAAATCAAAAGTGATTTTTCTCAAGCCTGGGTGTTTGTGACGTGGTTCCCCTCTATAATCGGGTCTTCTGGCCTGATAAGGTGGTTAAATTAAAAAATAAAATAAAAGGACACCTTGCAATAAATTATGGTACAGAATCCATCGCTTGTTTTAGGTTTAATATAATAATATATAATATAATATAATATAAAAAAATACTTAGAAAATCGCACTTTGGGACATTGAAAATATCATTAGCACAAAATAGCATTATCATTGCTATAGTTAAATTGTTTTAAAAGAAGCCAAATGTAAAAAAGTTCACAAGTTCTCCACTTTCCGTTCCATCTTGAAATTTAATTATTTTGATTTGTAGGCTGATTACTTGCATCATAAAAAAATCGGGGGAAGTTGTTAATAATGTTTTCCAAGTATTTATGTTCTATATTGTAACATTATCACTTGAAATGCAACTTACTCTATACAAACATATTTATATTGACTGTTCTAATATTGATCGCCTGACTTATACAGGGCAAATTTGTGAAAAAATAACCTTAAGGTCACCTCACAATTAATTATTATTTTTGTTTACTCTAGGCCTCTAATATAAAAAAAATATATTAAAATATAGGATAACTAAAGGAATTTTTATGTTAGATTTGAAAAGGGTGCATTAAAATCCAAGCTGATTGCGTTTTGGATGATGCAGATTAGGATTTTTTTCATGTTGCTTTTTACTGTTGTTAGATTCCTGGCTAGTGGAAGAGGTTAAATAAGAAAATAAATCATCAGTCTTATGTAGCAAAAAATAATTATTTTAATTTTAATAATACAAATGCCATAAAGTTCATACTTTAATATTTAAGGCCTTAGCTATCCATTTTTATGATTGAAATGAATTTGGAAAAAACGGTTTCGTACTTTTATAAAATTAATGGAATTTTGCATGTTTGCGTCCCCTAGGCATCCATCAATAACATGAATGACAAGCGAGCATAATGTGAACATAATATCGTGTATCGATGTTTGATTCGCGGAACTGTTTGAAGGCTCTGCTAGAACTCCACCCCCACCCTGTGAAGTCTAATCAAGCATGCCGGTAGTATGTATAATGCCCTCATAAGAAAGAATCACGTACACAACAAATTGTCGAAATTGAGAAAACGCCATTCAAAAGTTTTAGATTTAATAAAACATAAACTTTACAAGCAGCTCTCAACTCTATTGTCTCTTCTTCTTCTTTCGCCACGTTCGTTCCTATGTGGAGCATGTGGACATCACTAGATCCCTCCAGGAGACCCTGTCACCAGCCAGCTCTGTCGCCTCCTTCCACGTCAGGCCTGCATCCATCAGCTCCGCCGAATACATCCGTAGGATGGTTATCGACGGTCTGCAAGGACGGCAGGATCCTGCAGGCGTACGCCTGCAACTCTATTGTAAAGTTGGTTAAATCCAAAAATAATCACAATATGACATCTCAACAGAGACGAGAAATTTGGAAGAGAATATGGATATCTAGGCGTTTACAGGGCTTATGACCTGTCAATGGCTGGGTTAAGTGGCCACTTGATGTATTACAACATTCCCCATTTAATGTTGTTTCCAAAAATAATCATTTGAAAGCAATATTTTGTATATGATATTAATTTTCATAGATAATTTATAGCCATTTTCTTCCGTTCCTTGTCATGTCCTAGTTCTAAGAAAATGAGACAATTTTTTCTCAATCTCAACTTATTAGAGGGAAACAGAATTATTAAAATGTGTAAGATAGTGGAAGATAGATATATTTGTCTTTGTTTCACTGCAAAATACAAACGGAACATAAAAGTTGGACAGTTCTCTTTGAAATGGCTTGCCTAGTTAACTTAACATGTCTCTGATTTTAAGTAAGTAAGTTATATCAAAAGCCGCAAATGGCCGTTTATATCTTTTTAAATTTATTATTATTTTTACGCGGATCTTTTTAATCATGTTCATACTAAAGGCATATGCGGTTCCCACCTTGTCTTTATTTTATTTATTTATTTACGGACAGCCAACAGACGTACACTTATTTAAAACATACACAGTATTAATTTCTAACAATAAAGTCCAATTATATATCTCTGAATTAGGTCATCATCATCATACCATATCTGCTCCCTATTTGGAGCAAATGGATTCCTAATACTGCCTCCGGGTCAAGCGATCGGCCGCTAGCTCCCGTGCATCCTCCCAAGTCAAGTCCACGTCCCACAGCTCCGACGCAAACTGCCGGCGAATGTCAACATGTACTTATTATTGTTGCAAAGTACACATCCTGTGCATAGTTGCTCATATGTAATAAATGTCTTTAAGGAAAAGTAGCATACTTGAAAAATTAAAGTAACATTAATAAAAATATATGTCATAAATTAAATTTAAAAAAAAGTTACAATACCAAGATAATCAGCACAGAATAGGAACTCATTTATTGAAACATGGATGAAAATGCGTAGAGAGTCGAAAATACATGTTTTCTACCTAAATACTAGGTTTATAATAAACTTGAAAATTAGAAATTAAAAACTAAGAATATCTAAAATTGTTGTATACGCGCCTCTTTTTTATGAGAGCAAAATAGAGTATAGAAGTGAGTTGCTTTGTTGGATTTGCATTTACGGCCCATCAAAAGGTTTACTGTTGCCTTTGTGTGAGTTGAAGACATTAAGGTTAGTCAAAGTGTCATGGGGTTGTATGGTAGGCAGACAGCCCTCATTGTATCGCTTTCATTCTTTATTAAAATTTAAGAACTATTTCTCGCACTTAATTAATAACTTTATTAGATTTTCTTGGCAAAAGTGTTGATTACACATTCGTTCATTCGCTAAAAGTCATGTCGTATTGTGAAAAATTATTTTACTTTTAAAACAACAAAATACAATATTTTTCATTTAAGTGCAGAACTGTGGTAACCAATACAAAATAATTTATTTCGATCAATAATGGTAATGTAGATACAAGGGACCACTTTAGATGATTTTATGGGTCTGCGAAATTCTATCGATAGATAGATATGGCAAAGAAAAGATTTTTTAAAGTTTGACTAGTTTTAATAAAGTTTTTCCTTTTTTTTATCCGGGAACAAATATCATAATATTTTATCCATTTTCAATACGAGTAAATTACAATAAATTTGGTGTGTAAAAATGTTCATTGTGGTAGCGCATTTGGCTACCGTGCCTGAGGTCGCGGGTTCGATTCCCGTAGGGGGTCAACATGAAATACTTATTTACATGAGATTTTCATATTTATATTTCATGTGTGATACTTTGGACTGGTACTGAAGCGTAAGGCTGATCGTCTTGCCTTCATGTAATAAAAAATGATCAAGATACACTGCACTTGGTGTACCAATTCAGTGCCCTCTGCACCATCGGGTGCGGATAAGGGAAAGTAATAGTGGTAGTAAAAATGTTGACTAATTTAACGCGCTTAGACATAAAATCATTATATAATATAATATATTATCATTATTACTATCATTTTGCCGTTAATTGCATGTATAATTATTTTACACTTTTTGTTTACTTTTTACATTACTGAAGTATGTATAGATATTATTTTATATCTGAAAAACCTTCAAAGCATTTTTACGTTAAAAATCTACAACATAAGCCCCAATGACAAGCAATCCAGACTCTCTTACTGCCTGTTGTTGGCCGGTCCATGCGTGCAGCTTGCTGAACTGAACCCGTAAGTCAATACTAAATGTGGCCTGCTACTGTCTGAGTCAATACTCAAGGTGGCCAGCTACCGACTACTAAGCTCCACACTCAGATCTGAGGTTAAATCTACTTTTCCTAACCCCGGAGCTCAACCTATTGAATGATTTTCTAACAGACTATTCCGGAGTCCGAGCGACACGATTTCTTTTACAATCTCAATATTTCTGTTGGAAAAAAAACATAAAATATTTGTGTAATAATTTAAGGATAACAGTTTTTTTGTGTTTTTTTAGTTGCGATGGCTTTGATCTTAAAATTCACAATTAACTATAAGCTTAGCAAGAAATAAGTTGCATTTCTTATATTTTGTGTCTGTAATATTACTTGTGTACGTTTTTACAATTAAAAATTAATCTGATAAATCTAAAAATACTGAATTCTTAAATTATATAAATAAAACACTTTGTCCACTGAATTTATATATTTTTTAACACGACGACATATTTTAAAATACACGTGCTTATTTTCATTATACCATATCCGCTCCTTATGTGGAGCATATGGAATCCACAAACTGCCTCCAGGCCAAGCGATCGGCCGCCAGCTCCCGTGCATCCTCCCAAGTCAAGTCCACGTCCCGCAGCTCTGACCAGGACGCCGAGAACCTGATGCCTTGTAAAATAGGCAAGCATGGTTAATACACCTGTATTGTGTAAAAATATATAAACTCAGTGGACAAAAATCAAAATGTTTTATTTATTTAAATCAATATATTATTCCACAATGTTAGCGTCGATCCAATAAATAACTGAATTCTTTACTTCATATTATTATTAAAATATTGCCCAAACAACATAATTGTATTTTACATTATTATTTAGTTTCATGTTATTTTTGTTTAAGACACATACAGTAACACTATAACATAACAAACAAATAACTATAATAAAAATTAAACCATTTTGTATGTGTAGGGATGTGTAAGTCGGTGAGAGGCTATATCCAAAAATTTTATCAACATAATATTTCGATAATTGTTTCAAGTACCTACCTACTAAGCTCAAACCTCCAAGAAGTTGTCGGTAATTTTCAATAGAAATTATTGGCAATAGGTATTTAGACCTTTGAGAATATTCATTTATATGAACTTTGTATGGGTAGGTGGGTTTTCGTCGACATGAATATTATCTCGTCTACATATTATATTGGAATTGGCTTCCCAATAGATTTTCACATGCTTCTACCAATTTAGTTCGAGCAGGTTATGAAAGGGAGCTTCCAATAGTCTCTCCTGCCCTATAGATACTCTCGCATGGTGAATCAACCAAAGAGATCAATAGCGGAGGAATACATTACGCCTCACCCATTACCCAAAGCAAAATTAGATGTTACAACATTGAGATTCAAGTTAAATTATTATCAGTATAACAAAAAACCATACTGGCAAAAAAAAAAAATATATTATTAGAATTTTTTTTTTTAATTGCTTAGCAAAAAAAAATATTTTCACTTCTTTCATCGAAAACAAAATTTAAGGTGAAAATAAAATAACGTCAGAATTATTATTAATTAAACATCTTTTATTTGTAGCTAGGTACAAAAAGATAAGGTTCATTGTGACATGTCTTATGAATTAAATAAATGAAGTTTTAGTTTTTATACAAATACTAAATAAAGCGTTTCGTTGCGATGATTTTTTGATGTCAACGATTATAAATAAAAAAAATTAAAGCTTTAAAATACTTCGTATCTTACTCGGATTATATTTTTTTACCCCTAAGGGGTTTTATAAAGAAGGCTTTTGGTGGATTTTAATGACGATGTAGAGAAATAGTAAAGGAATATTTTATAAAGAGTCTAATAATTTTCTAGGAAAATGTTTTTTTATAGAAATACATGCTCTCGTTGGCTCAATGCTTCCTTTTATTTGCAGGAAACCTAACCATTAAAGTACAAAAGATTTACATAAAAAACATTTAAACCGCTATCTTTAAATGCAATACAAATCTTTTTCATTTTCAAAAGTAAAAGGCGCTTTTTTTCCGTAAATTTAAGAATTTTTCGTAAAGGGCGAATTTTCATAAAAATATTTTTCACAAAACTAAAATAAAAGATATATTTATTTTTCACGTCGATATTTCAACTATATATACTACATACCTACGTGCATATAGGAAAGATATGAGTATTATCAGATATTGAGCAGAATAGGATATGTTGTCTAGTAGCTTCTTTAGCCAACGAGTGACATTTTGCCACCACTGCAAACCTCTAAATATTAAAAAAATATTAACTGTATTTTAATTTACTAACAATTTAAATAAAGGATGATATCCAAAGAGAAGTATTTTCTTTTAATAGTATGTAGATTTGTAGATACCTTAAAAATGGTTTAAATTCGTTGAAAATTGTTTTTTTTTTAAATTTTAGTTTGTCCCATTTTAAACAACGATAACAACAATAAGGTTAAGCACACTTTATACGGGACAAAAAACTGTACAGTTTACAAGCTGTCTCATATAAAGCAAAAAATGTATGGAATATTGAATGGTCGGCGCAACGTTTGGCAAACCTGACAGTTAAACGTTTAAGTAGATATTGATATGTTGAATGATTTTAAAAACGTAAAAAGCAAATAACTTATTTGCATTATTATAAATATTAACAATTTTCTGTGTGCAAAAAAAATATTATTTCATACTTATTTAAGACACGCTAAATATTTAATTTAGCGTGTCTTTTGAAAGACTGTGGAGTTTTCTGAACAAGAAACTGTACTGTTTTTGCATTGCAAAGTGCGCATTAGACACATAGGTATTTCATAAAAAACTACATTTGGAATAAAGCAAAAGTACTTATTTATAAAAATAGTTGGATTTGGTTAGTTTTTTTAAAATCGTAATCGATATTACTCGTATATTCTACAAGGAACCACAAATGTATTTCAAAATTGAGCAATTTCACGTCAAGTTTGCCAGAATGAGACAAAAACACAAAATTTTATTGACTTTTAAATTCAAAGTGAACGTAACAGAGTGAGGCAACATGAAATATATGTGTGTGGTGTGGATGTCCAAGATGCTACCGCTCGATCATTTGTGGAAAATGGAGGGAATTTACTGGAGTGTAAATTTACAAATTGCTTGTTGTCTCAAGAGATCACTTGGCTTATGGGACGGCCATGCTATGAAATCACTAGAGCAAAAAGGTTATTTCAGTAAAATGCTCCCGTTTTGTAACTGTACCTACGTACCCATCACTTTTACTCGTTATATATAACAACCAAACTCAATTTAAAAATAATTGGCTTGAAATTTATTTTATAAAATCGGCGTTAACTTTGTGAAAGCATTATTTGTTGGGAGTTTTCAGAATTTCCCAGTACACATTTTCTAGTTGTTTTGATAATATTTTTTTTATAATGTTGGTTTAAATTTTATTTTTAACTGAAAATTTTCTACAATTGAACGATGGACTACCATGCATTCTGTCGTGGGTTCGATTACCAACGGCGTCAATGTGAAATATTTATTTTAACGTTCTTTCCGATTTTTTCTTTTTTTTTTTAAAATGATTGAAAAAATTACAATATCAAGGGAATTTTGTTTTAATTTTACGATGTCATATGAATTTTTTTAGCGCGGTTTTAAAACAGCGCTTTTTCAAATTGCTCGCAAAATCCTCCATTTAGCGCGCATGCAGTGTGACGTCACAGCAATATAGGCGCTCACTACGGAATGAATTTCCCGCCTTCCACGGTAGACGGGTATGACGTCATTAGCCAATAACGGGCGTTAAAAGTCACTCGTAACTTCGTGTTTTAAAAACATAAATTTATAAATAAAAACAAAATTTTTAATCGTTGTGTTTTATATCGTTGGAATTGTAAAAATATACTTTAAATATTTATAGCGTTTTCAAGGATATTCATGTTATCGGGAAGAATCCTATTGCCTTAACGTTAAAATGCAATAAATAATCAAAATTCATTGCACTTGGTGTACCAATGCAGTGCCCTATTCACCTCTGAAATAGTAGTATTTAAACTTGTCCATGCCAATATTTCACTCTATACTTGATGTCCTTGACTCGAGCATAATGATATATCAGAAATATTCATTTAAAATATTCCACAAAAAAATGTATCAACATTCTCCCCTAAGGATAACGTTAAGCAAGTTTAAGTTTTGTAAGCGTAAAGCGTAATTTATACAAGACAGTTTCTTGTGCAACTGTCCCGTATAAAGCGAAAATTTGATGAAATATTCAATGCTCGGCGCGACGATTGGAAGACCTGATATGAAATGTTTTTTTTTACGTATATGTTTAAGTAGATTTTTAGTTTGAACGGGTGGTGGCCCAGTGGGTAGCGTCGCGGTCTACGAGTCCAGAGATCGTTGGTTCGAATCCCCACTTCGACACGACTCGATTCCTATTTTCAAGCACAAGCCGCTTAGGCTTTATTGAAATTAGTATTTACAAATTGAAATATGTGCAAATATCATAAGATTGCATAGATTTCTTTTTTAAAAAAAAAAAAAAAAAATATTGATATATTGAATGGTTGTGAAAACGTAAAAAACAAATAAATTATTTACTTTTTTAACTAAATTGACAAATTTCCTGTGTGCAAAACAAGAAACTGTACAGTTTTCTGTCCCGTATAAAGTGCGCGTTAATAAGAAAATAGGTACAAAGCTCAAATAAAAATAAAAAGGTAGGTCGAACAATGTGGTTGTTAGATATCAAAACCACAGGTCCGAATTCGGTTATAAAAAAATTATATCGAGGATGGGTAGTATTTGTTTGCGTCGTGGTATAGTGGTGAGCGCTTCTGTTTTTCACAAAAGATTTTTTTTGTGATATGATAAACTGGCGAAGCTAAGGCACAAGACTCTTGCTTAAACGAACGAGATTCCTCTGTCTTGGTGTACTAATGCAGTACTATTGGGTGCAGATAAGGAAAGTAATGTAAAATATCAAGGATATATTAAGTTAATAACTTATACTCTCATTTTCATGTTAGTTACTAATGTTACTCATGTTAGTTAGAAACTCACTTTTAAACTTCAGTTAACTTCAGATATTATGCTTTACATAATCAAGTCAATAAACACTATTATTAAACGTTAATAAGGATTCATAAATTGATTAAAAATCTCTCTCGAAAATGTTTAAGCGCCATTTTTAAAAAAACTGTAATCTGATTTTTATCACGTCCTGCTACGTAATACAAAGGCCATTTTGTAAAGCATAATTTGATTCCGAACTAAAACTTTTTCTTATACCTACCTACTTTGAAAATATTTCATGCTGGTTAAGGATGAAATATTACATGGTAAACAAAGGTTACCTTCATTGATTTAGCCTTGAATTAAACTTTTAACATCATTAACGAAACCGTCTAAAACGAAATTTATCTTCATTTCTGAATAAAATATTGGTTATGTAATCGCAAGTCAAAGTGGCAACGTTTTTGTGTTCAAGTTCCACACTGTTTACTGATTTAATATTTATCGTTCTTTTACGACAGCGTATGAAAAGCGGTAAAAAATTTACAATTTCATCACATTCGGTTTATGTATAAAAACATGGTTTGGCTATTTAAACGGTTATTTATAAATATTTATGAGCTCAATCCAATTTGTTCTAAGGTTATTTGTATATTTGGCATATAACAAATCTTAAATTACCTGTTCTAGAATTCTTTTTCTTTGGGAAAGAAAATAAATTCTCGTCACATTGACACATTTGGTTTGATTTTTATATAAATTAATTTCAGTGGTTTAAGTTTCCGACTTCGAATTTTGAGAATAGGTTTTGAGATCTTAGAAGAATATTAGGTGTGCGGTGGTTTATGATTGTAAGAAACAGAGAGGTGAGGCAACGGACGTAGCAACCCTTGGTATCTACTGTCATCCGGTGAAGGCGTTTCGGCTGGCTACGTATGGTTCATATCAGGTTCTCGGCGTCCTGGAAGTCCGCTGTTGACAATCCGTCGGCAGTTTGCGTGGTGGATGATGAAAGAACAGGTAAAAAGATTTACGGTGCGAGTGTGTGTGGATGTAGAAGTCGAGGAAAGCCAAGAAAGACACGGCATGATCGAGTACAACAAATACATATACGAGTATTCACACGCACACATCCGAACGAAACAAGACTTGTGAAAAAACGAGTGACACTTTGGATGTTAAACCCTTCTAAATCTTTCATTGTTTTAGGAAAGACATCAACAAGATGAACGTAGTCTTAATAGAATATTATTTCTTTATTATTACAATTGCAAAAATATGCTAGCATCACATTTTTTCATATATATACAAAACAGTAAAATGTTTTATATTACTATCCATTATAAGATAAGATGTTCACAATGTTTACTGAAGTTCAAATACCTGGAAAGTCTTTTTGTGAAAACTTGTTTTCCTCAGAGCAGTGTAGTGTCTGTAACGTGTCGATGTCGGATACCATCGACACCTTACAAATTTCAAATAATCGCGCCATTCCACTCAAGCTTTGAGCCCCCACCCTTTTGTCCGACTACCTTTCTCCCCGCGCCCGCGTCCGCGTTGGGACGAGGGTTGCGGCTGGCTTCGGCCTAGGCAGAAGATACCCAGCCACCCCCTAGCGAAGTAGCTAACCTCGCTCGAGGATAGCTCCCGGAGCTCTCGGCGCTCCGGGAAGTGTGCCCCCCAAGTTAGTGAATTGTTTTCAATGACTTCGTGAAAATAATCGCGTAATGTTAATAATAATTTCTCGCGTAACGTCAGTGTGAAACACCCGCGCGAAGGACTTAACACCGGAGTCTCTGTTGTTCGTGGGATGGACCTTCCGGTCGCGAGGGTCCACATCGCCCCCAGAACGGTCTCCAACACCAGGTTATAGGTATACCTACCTAATTGATTTACCTCCTTCTATGGGACATGAGCTGGTCCCCAGCCGCTCCCTCATGATGCGCTTCCCCGCCCCGTTCCGGAGCTTACGGCTCCTGGAGCTGGTTAGGGCTCCTACCTACCTGTGGCTTTGCGCCGCCCAGGCAAGACGTCTTTCCCACTCCGAGGCACTACCACACCCTGGTCTCCGCCCGGTGCCGTGGAGCTTGTAGCCGATCAGGTCTTCTCATTGGCAGCACGACGCGCCACCTGGACTGGGTGTTCCCGTTGCCTTGAGGTCCTGAGGCACTTCCCCGCCCGGGTTCCCGCCTAGATCCTAGGGCCGCCCCAGGCCTAGGATACCTACTGCCTACCGGTAGACTTGCTCCTCGCGCGCGTCACGCGCGCCGAGGCGCACCCCGAGCTAGGTAGCGTAGCGTACTCTCGGTGACTCAGGGCAAATATTGAGGATATCTTTGCCTTTTTAAAAAACAGAAACACTAAAAAAACTATACCTGTCCTTAGTTAGAAGCATCTTAGAATATGGATCCCCAATATGGAGTCCCCACTATTCTGTTTACATAGATAAAATCGAATCGATACAAGCCAAATTCTTAAGAACTCTTGCCTATAGATCTGGAGCGAGTCGCAGATTACACAACTATAAAGATCGATTACATTTCTTTAAACTGGACAGTTTAGAAAAAAGGAGAAAAGTAATCGATCTCACTTGTTTGCATAAAATTATAAATAGTCACCTTGACACAACGCTAATAAGCGAAATCGGTCTGCGTGCCAATTTACGACTGCGTAATCCAGACATTTTCAGAGTAGCGCTTTTCCTCCAATACAGGGTATTACAATCCTCTCTCTCGTATGTGCAGAGAGTACAACGTAATACACAGGGACAGCACTGAAGGTATGGACATCTTCGGAAGCTCCGTAGACGGGTTCAAGAAAAGGTTGTTCTTGAGATATGTGTAATCACTCTTGCTTTTTATATTTACTTAATCATTATATTTACTTATATTTATATTTACTTAATCATTGTGTGTATGTAACTCAATTAAGCACGATGTGAACAATTTTAAAGGGCAATTGGTCTACCTAGCATATTTTTAAATATTTTTTGTATTACATTTTTATCCTTTTGTCTGTTATTGTTCCTAACAAAATAAAATAAAATAAAATAAATATTGTTTATTAATTCATTGTATATCGGTTTATTAATTCATGGTATATATGTTAATTAATTCCTTGTATATTTGTATATTCATGTAAATAAAAGGGCGCTCCTGTGGAGGCCCGAAAAAAGGTAAATGTTTATTTATGCCATTATCACTATCTCTCTGTGCAAGGATCCTATAATTATGGTTGAGAACTGTTCTGGTGGGCATCACAGAGCCTGAAGAGCCGACCTCACGCCCATGCCCTACTAAGCTAGCGGACGGGCCATTCCGCCCTATCCAATTATACCTATCTTCATACTATTTTCATAAAATCCGTTACGTTACATGTCGTACTAAAATAGATTTTAGTGGAATACGCATATTGATAAAAAAAATGTATGGTTAAGTAAGAGGACATATATTTGGCTCTTACCTTAAGCACAAAAACGGTGATACTTAATTATTAATATTATTAAGAAATGGAGTAGGTACCTATTATTTATCACCTCAAGATATTTCAAGAGTAAAATATTTGGCATGTTATATTTATCTTATAGTTTAAATTATTTTTTAAATGGTAAAAAAAAGGGTAAAATTCGCAATCAGTGTGCAAAACACACTGTTGGCAAAAGAAGGGCTAAAAAAAGATTAGTATTTATTTACTTCTATTAATAATATGCGAAGTGGGGCAAATGTAAAGTTCTGCTTTTGAGAAACTACAACATGAAAAATTATAAACTTTCTTTTTTTGTTGAAATCAATTATAACATTGTCATTTACATACTTTTTTGAACACTAAACCAACTTAAAGGCAGCTGCAAATCAGTGATTTGGTCGATTTCGTAAATTATGGGTTGATTCTTGACACATTTTAAGGGGGGGTTGGATCTTACTTCCTCAAAAATTCATATTGTGTTCAAAAAAGAGCTTTAGTGGAAATTGGATCAGCACAAGGTCTGAGGTATGCTAATTCCTCAATTGAGGATCGTCGGGCCTTATTTTTTATTATTTTGAATAGCCGAACCGCAATTTCAACGGCTGTAAATTATGTTTCATTTAATTGTATTATTCAATTTGATTGAAAAATTGAGAAAACCAACTATTCTGGGAGACCTTGTTTCAGCAAAACGGGGCTATGGCATACACAACTAGAAATTCCGTTGCCCAAATGAGACAAATGTTTCCTGCTCGACTCGCTTCTCTGCGGAGTGGTGTGGGGTGGCACGTGATCTCACCGGATTTAAGCCCGTGTGACTCTTGGAATATTTTATGTTTTTTCAAACGTTGCATCTTCATTATGGGAGAGCTTATAACCTGAATTACCGAGGAATTAATATCCGTGCCCCTTGAAAAGTGACGAAAAGCAGCCTGAGACATCCAAAATCGACTACATTGTTGTATTACAGCTAATGCTTGATGGTTTTAAATATTGTATGTAACAACAGTTCTAATAGTACACACAGATTTAAACGAGTGAATTTATTTAAAGCTCCTGAAAATCAGGGCAATACCTTATGTACTATTTTTAAATATCAATTCCTTTGATGTTATGATTCATGTTCCTTTGATTTATTAAATTTTTGTTTATTATGCCTTTATATTATTATTAATAAAGTACAAACTCCTTGCTTGTATATTATAATATTTATTGAAAGAAAACAGAAGCGTTCTCATCAAATACCCAAATATTTCCATGTTTTGTTTCTTTCAAGTATTTCTTTTAATTAATAAACACATACTGATCAAAATTGATTTACATGAAAAAATTAAATTTATTTGCGACGTGGAAGATAATTCGGAATAAAAAATTGAAGAAAATTGACAGGCAAACAACACCTACATATTCATAAACTAGGTGCTTTTAATTTTATTCATAACACAACGTGCTTAAGCTATTAAGAAAATTATGTTATAAGGTAAACTAATAATGTTAAACCGTTAACATGCGTCGTTCTATTATGACACTAAGGATTTGAATTTATGTCCACCTATGTTGTCCGTTGCTTCTTTAGCGAGCATGCGCTTTAGTCCACTTCCTGTGGCTGTAAGTCTGACACTCAGTTCTACGCGATACTCCGTCGGTGAAGCCTCAAAAGAGGCGTCGCGGCGCCCTAACCCCGTGTTACCAAAAAATCAAGACCGAATATTCCAATTACTGTGTGAATAAAACTTTGCGCGTTTTGTTAATGAGATAAGTTCACATAAACAGTTAAACGTTTGATTATTGAAACTTAAAGTGAAGTTTGTTTTATGATACTTTCGTATGTACTTTAAAAGTTTCAAGTTTGTATGTACATTGTACATAATACATAATTAGCATATCGTTTTAAGTGAGAACTTTTCAGTGATTTGTGGGTTACTAGTTTCAGGACATCATCTGGAAATTACCGCATGATGTAAGATATTTTACACTCTGTTTTATGTAGTTCATATTAATATTCCTTAACTTATATTAATACTTTTAAAATGTTCTTCAAAGGTGAGTAAAAATATTATTATTTTTTTTTTTTAATTATCAAGCAGAACTAATCACAATTTCAAAGAAATATTCTTGCTTTTTAAACAAAAAGAAAAATTCATATTTCCAGACTACATTTAAAAACATTTATTTCGTAAAAATGGGTTTGCTTAAGTCCGTGATTTAAAGCTCTCAAATTTTCACAATTGGTTTGAGGCATTGTTTGTATTTTTATTTAAAAAGTTTTCTACTTTGCAGCTCATTATTAAGCTGGTTTATTGTTTGTTTGTTCAGAACACTCCCCACGCAAATGTCCATTTTATATTTCTGTTGTCATTCAGCATGATTTTTTGACAGCTTTGCGTTTACATTGTGGAAATGAGACTTATATTGTTCGGTTAACGTGTTAAATAATCGATCTTCTGAACTATGGAATGATATAAATAATTTTATTTGGTTGTCTGTCTTGATTGGCTTAATGTTTTAACAAATTGATGTTTTTTATGCCGTTTTTAAAATCCTTCTGAAAGTACATAGGGAGTATTAGTTTTTGAACAATTTTATATGAATGTACTTTATTTGTATACCAGTATGTGATTGTAGATAAAAAATTTCAGATATTTGTTTTTTAATTTTTTCCACAACAAAATATTTTTTATGTTATAAAAACGTCATAAAAATCTTTTTTAACTAACCTTTACATTGACACAAAACTTCATAGATTAAAAGTAAAAATTATTTCTTCGAATTGGTTACATTGGTTACATTGGTACATTGGTTATTTAATGCAGGTAAGATGATCAGTCTGACGCTTTAGTACCTGTCTAAGGTATCAAACATGAAATAATAATGTGAAAATCACATGTAAACAAATATTTCACGTTTACCCCTTACGGCAATCGAACCGCGACCTCATTCATGGCACCCAAACGCGCTACCGCCATGCTGCGAAGCGGACATATTATGGTACACTTATCTATACCTATAAAAAATTATTTCCCACAAAAACCAAAGTTTAGGTTTCCCCATTAGTTTATTACACGTTCATATTTCATGGGAGACAACTTTTTTGATAGACGTTTCAAGATTAATTGTTTTTAACACTTATACGGGAAAAAGTTTTAGTCGTTTGATAATCCATTATTATGAACAGATCTAAGGAAAGAATTTTTAATTGCGTAGGAGGATCATGAAGAAGTAGGACTGTTTATCTTAAATTAAAATTTTCGGTTTTGACAGAAATTCCTTTAAAGCTATTTTTAAGAAATTCCTTATCGTTTAATTTAAAGACTTCTCAATTATTTGTGTACATCTGTATTAAAATTTCAAATATCTGAGCTTTTTTCGTCAACGCAAATGATAAGTTAACTGATCTAAAAAAAAAAAAGGCAGCATTTTTACCATTGAATAACCACAGGCTTTGACTTCATAAATTTGAAAAAAAATAAAACTCCCGCACGTTTTCAATCACCCCCAAATCTGGATAAAACCCCAGAATTTAATAAGCTTATCAAAATACCTACGTATAATATACTAGGGTAATCCCAAAAGTATCATCATACCATATCCGCTCCCTATGTATGAGCATATGAATTCCACAATCTGCCTCCAGGCCCAGCGATCAGCCGCCAGCTCCCGTGCATCCTTCCAAGTCAAGTCTACGTCCCGCAGCTCTGACGCAAACTGCCGACGAATTGTCAACAGTGGACAACCGGGACGCTGAGAACCTAACGCCTTGTAAAATAGGCATGCATGGTTAAGGCTCTCGGGAGGCATACGTAGTATATGGCCTAAAATAAAGTATATGGCCGAAAAACCTTCGCCGGATGACAGTAGATACCAAGGGTTGCTGTGTCCGTCGCCTCACCTCTGTGTTCTTTACAATTATTATTCTAATTATTCTAAGATACCTCTTCTTAAAACTCAGAAGTTTGCTATTTTGGGCCCTGGTTGGGTGCCGTGATTCGCAGCCATAGAGGGGTGATGCAGGCGTTATAAAGGCGTCATTTTTTTTAACCGAGTAAACATTCGATCTTCAGACAGCTTTGTGCCACTAGGAAAATGTTTTTCTATCCCATGATAATAATGCCCTTTTAAATATTCTCATCATCTTCAATATAATAAAATTACGAATTTCAAACCACCTACGCCTACATAACGAGTAACGACACAAACCCGACAATATTTCACCACTGAAGCACGAGTACTAATTTTCACACGAACGCACCCCTATTCATCGTATGGTTACATGGTTAGTCTCTAGAATATGTTAGAATGCGGTAATATGTAGGTAGTTTGTAGTTGACATCCTCAATACTGCCTGTTTTCTTAGCCTAGAATGATTCACGCACAATAATATTACTTCGGTGAACTTTACAATACATGTTTTAAAATTCAGTATGGGCTATTTATGGGAAAAAAAAAATATTTTACTTGTTTATATTTTATTTTTATTTTTTTTAAAAAGGAAAGAAATATTTGAGCTCTTATGATATACTCAAATATTTCAATTTCGGGCTGCTTTCAAATAGTCGGAAATAACTGTGCCAGAAAGCAGGAAACAGGTTGTGCTGGAGTGGGATTTGAACCTAGAGATTCTAATCCGGAATCCTCGAATCTACCACTAGACCACAACCAGATTACTTTTCCGTCTCGAAGTGTAGTGGCTTAAGCGTTGGGCTCTTCATGCATGAGATCGCAGGTTCAATTTCTACAGGGGTCAGTATAAAATATTTATTTAAATGTGTTTTTTTTTATAAAAAATATTTCGTATGTGATACCTAAGATCTTGCCTTCAAGTACTCAAGATTAATTGCATACCTTGATGCATTGCTTGATATACCAATACACCATCGGGTACAAATAAGGAAAAGTTACGACGCTATAGCTATTTAATTCGTTATTTGAATGCTTCACTTTATTACTTTTTTTATTGTTAAAAATAATTCTAAGCAAACTTATGATTTCCACATATTTCATTTCGTTAACACTATTATTATTGAGGTCCAAGCGACTTGTGCTAAAATAGGAATCAAGTCGTGGCGGAGTTGGGATTTGAACCGGAGATATCTAGACTCAAAGACCACGACCTGTTCAAACTTTTAAAGCATTTTACTTTTTAAAAAAATTTAGAAAAACAATTAAATGGAAATTCATAATTTTTTTGTTCAAATTTGTGTCATGGTTATTGTTAAGGCATTCAGATATTAAACATTAAATTCTTTTTCAGGTGACTTTGAAAGCTTAAGATTTTTTTTTTTGCTCTTCTCGTAACGTAGTTCAAAGTAGTTTCTTTAACCACCCGATAGATGCTGCTTCTCATCCTGGCAGACATGTGCCCAGTGAGCGAGTTTTACGAAAAGGCCACGGTAAAGAGATACAATTGGTCAGGATCTAATTTGTAAATATTGCGTCCTAAATAATTACGTTCCTTATGAAAATTCACAATTAATATTTGTGTACTTTTCAGGAAGCATTCATTAGATGTATCCAGTCCTTTTTACTTGACTAAATTTCAGAATTGTTACTATATCTGGTTGCCATAGAAAATCTATACCTCATAATTTCCCAATTATTTAATGTTTTTGTTCATTTACTGGGAATATTTTCAAAAGTGCCGCTATTTGGTAGGGTAGAAATTAAGAACGTCATAATGAATTTTACAGGTTTTACGTAAAGTCCGTTTGTTCTCTTCCGTGCTATTTTACGTATTTATCAATTTCCTCAAAAAAACTCAACAATAAAAAAAAATTAAATTAAGAAAGGTATTTTATTTCAAAACAAATGAGTGAACTGATACCTACAGTGTTTAGTTTACTCAAATATAAACTGCTTTGGAATTCCCCATCGACATAACATCGTGAAGAAACAAGTATCTGGTTTATTAATATACTGTGTTTTCTAACATATTCAATTTCGCTTAATTCCGCAGTAAGTTTATACATATTATATTCAGTGATTAAGATGCTTTCATCGAATTTAAGTCTCTCTAATTCGAGCCCCTTATAAACTCTAAGGGGATTATTTCATTACACCATCTGCGTGCCGAAGGCGCAGGCGGGGGCTGGATTTTCATACAAATAATAGGAATAAAGTTTCCAAAACGAGTGCCACAGAATTCAATTCCCGATGGCGTGATCCTTGTAGTTCCTTCATGTAACAAATGATCTAGATTCACTGCACTTGGTGTACATATGCAGTGCCTATGCACCAAGATAAGGGAGAGTAGAAGTACAACATTTTGAGTTTGTCCAAATACTAACACACAAATCTGTCTTTTTCCCATATTTTTTTTTATCTCCACAGAGATAAAGAAGCTTTTTGTAAATTAATACTACAACTAGTAGCTTTTAAAAAAAAAATTATATACCTACTCCTGTCGTGGGGAAAAATCCAAAAAGTCAGTTTTACATCAGTCAATTATGAATTAATAAAAAAAAAAACTAATCATAACACTATCAAACTAAACTTCTCTCTTAATCTCGCTATTTTTCTTAAGCTTTTTTATTAAAAAATATCTTTTCTTCATCGCATAAAGGCATAATAATATTCATTGCTTATGCTAAGACTCAGATAGGAAAACGTACAGAAAACTAATAATCTCTTTTAAATTATGCAGAGAAAATGACTAGAGCTTTAAGTCTTTTATTTTATTTTTTTTAATTTTTTTCATATTTTAATCAAGCCTTGATTTCAATCCCAAAGATGCGTCTTGAAGGGGAAAATTGAAGTTGGGCATAATCCGGCAGGAAAAGTTGGCCGGAATGTTTTATAAGGAAATGCAAATTTTCCATCCATTCCTTTGGGGTTGGTTTATTAATAACTTGGCGTCAGGGATTGTGTGGTATTAGAGTATTAGAACAGGTAAAGTGCGGGCTACGGCGATAGGGTATGTCTACTAGCGCATACCTGATCGCCAAGGGAAGATTCTTTTTTCAACCTACCGAACTTTCTTTGTTTTAGTAATTTCTGGCTTTGCCAAACAAATTTTGGATCAATTATGCAAGCTAGAAAAACTCAAATGTTTTTCTGATTTTTAATCAAAGGTATTTCAGACTTCGAAAGATTTGTCGATGATTTCAGCTGTGGTTTCGCTGTAAATCTATGGGCTTTGTTATTTCACCATGCACTGGAGTTTTGGAAAGGCTACTTTCTATTGAACCTTACAACGTCGAATGCAACAAACCCATATTATTTTTGTCACCGCTTCGCCCGCACGAGGTTGTTTTTAGTGTGCTATCAAAAATCTCCTATTATCATCGCATCGCATAAAATTATAATTATTCAATATCGCAATTATCGGATGCCCCAAGGAGCTGGACAGCTAGATATAAATGCCGGTACCCGGAACTTTGGTGAGTGATTTTATTTCATTGCCCGTAGATTTAGAAATCACGGATTCTGGTTTTTGTGTATAAAATAAATTGGTCAGAGGTTGTCCGAATTTTAATCTCCCGCTGTTTACACACGGGAGATCGCATCTCGGTCCTTCGCGTCAACAAGCTGATTAATTTATAAATAAAACAATTCATTTTTTACCTATATTATCTAGAGATATATTTGTTTAAGTAATTTATGGCTCAAACAGAAAACAAGGTTTTGGAATGTTTTGGATCATTTACACCAACTGCTAAAAATCTCATTATTTTTTACACTCTGCTAAATAATGTATGTATAAATACAATAATTTATTGCAATACTTCTTTTTAATGATACTACCGCAAAATTACTCATAAATTTAATAAAATAAATACTACACATATAATGAGAAGATGTATGAAGGACTTAGGATAAATCCCCAACACTGAATATTTTAATATATACTTTTTGCATAATATATTTGTGTTTAGATAAAAATATTTTTTTAATAAAAAAAATTTGAATCTACGCATATACATGTAGGTAGGTACTGGCATTAATATTGCAATTTTCGAAAAATTTGTTTCTTTAGTTTGGGATATTCTATATTCAATTGAATTATTGTTTGTTTTTTATACTGCCTACCATGATTAAAAACTCTGTGCACGCTACTGGCCACAGGGAACAGTATCAGATACATAATATAGTATCTGTTTAACTTGAGCTCTACGCATTAATAGAACAGTTCAGGCGACAGAAATTGAGATGATTGAGCTAACAGTATACAATTAGTTATGAGGAGGTCTCGGTAATAACTAGACCTGACACTGCGTGTATTTTACCCAAAGCTAATTGTTCCTGCAATTAGGTAGTAGGTACTGACTCCAACCAGAGTTCATTTTATCATTTGTATTTTATAATTTGTATTTTATCCACTTATTACTTGGGTCGAATTTTTTATATTGATTGGTAAATTTGCATTCCAATAGGACTTGGATACATTCAATTACTTTACCAAGTATGTAAGTACCTTCAATACTTTTTCATAATTTATTACATAGGAGCTAAATGATCAAACGTGGCAGTACATGGTGTCATACATACATGAAAGATTGATGCGAAAACATAAATATCAACAATAGAAATCCAGGTGGTTGCCCACCACTATTTTAATATTGTATACATTTGAAACCAGTTATATTAAAAAACACACAAAATAAAATTTTAAGTGCTTTGTATCAAACCTCCTGATATTAATATCTCGCATCAGCATATTTTTTAAATTTCTCATATTAAAATTGATTGACGGGGTATAATCTATATTCTATATTTTGTACCTGCGCCTGCGGTAAATGGATTCCAGACACAAACTACTTTCGACAAATTGTATGGTTTCGATAGAAGCAAATACCCGGGATTATACGTGTACAGTACATACATTATATCGGATTTTCAGAAATTTCGATGACAATGGACTACTATTATGAAGCCCAATTGAAATTATCTACTTATACATCATACTAAACTGGATCAGTATCAATTGTACACTTAGCGAGTATTGACAAAGTTCACTGTTTATACTATAATTCATTATTGATAATATGCTAACGACCTTTTTCTCAGATTACTTTCAATATCTATTTCTGGATTATCATCAGCTTTTATTTTTTCCGAAGTATTTTTTTTAGGTGTATTGTATTTACATTTTTTTTATTTAACATATAACCCTGAGGGGGGACAAACTCACCATCTACCTCCAGCTGTTAAAGTCCTGGGGGATTATTTTTCAGGTGCGCGTAGAAGAAAATTACACTTCTATTTCAATGAAAATAATGTACTCCATACCCATAAAAAGCCTGGTTTTTGTTGATGTAAGTTTTCATATATATTTCATGTGTGATACTTTGGACTGGTACTGAAGCGTACGATTGATCATTTTACCTTCATGTAATAAAATGATCAAGATACACTGCACTTGTTGTACCAATGCAGTGCAGTATGCACTATTAGTGCGACCTATTTGTATGAATTTAAATGACTAAATAACTATCACTCCATTTCCCCGAAGGAGTAAGCAGAAACAATAGAACGTCCCACCACTCCGTTTTGGCATACTTCCGTTGCTTCCTCTCACGTTCATACATCCCCTCACGCACGTGCGTCGATAATTCCGATTTTTAACATGTCCCTTTTCAATATAACTTGTTGTACTCGATAGTGCCATGTCTTTTTTGGCCTCCCTCGTCATCTACGCCCAGGCACACTTTCATTGAAATTTGAATAGTCAAAATAATTAAGTTTTTATGAAATTTTAATACATTTACGTAAAGTTTATAAATGCATCCATCAAATAAACGTTAATTGAATTTTTCTCAATTTTCAGTTTATGCTGGCCGTTCCTAGTTCATCTTTCGGATAATGAATTTTGAAAAATACGTAAATGTTCATAAGAAATAAGTACCTACATACTAATAAGTAATAAGAAGTGGAATTTTGGTGTGCGAGGGTGTTGATCTCTTCAACTCTAGCATTGGTTCAGTCAAGTTAACTTGGATTAACTTAAGTATGCGTAAAATAAATTTTATGTATTTTATATTTTTGTATGCACACCATGTGTGTATTTTTTATTTTGTATTTTTATAAAAAGCCTCTATAGGCGTTTATATAATGAATAAAATAAAATAAAATAAAAAAAATTCAAATGAACCGGTTTGAAGCACCTATTTCTAAATTTTTTAAAGTCTTTAAAATAACCATGGATTCAAATACCTATTTTATGCACATATGAGATAAAACACCCTACGTTTAGTTGGATTTTTAAACGTATAATTCTCACTTTTCAATATTGTAAAAGATTATTATGATTTTTCCATCAATTTCTATTAAAAAATTACTTGATAAACTGTTTATTTCTATTTTAAAAATACATTTACCTTTTTGAAAAAAAATAATGGAATGAATATTGGTTGGTTAAACTAAATTTACTTCACTACCTATTGTATTTAATTGTTGTATAAACTGATTTCAAATGAGCACAGTATTCATTACAGAAATTGTATCACTAAAAATGTTCCCCTTTTTTACTATCCTCCCTTTAAAAACGGATTAAAATAAAAGGACTGCTATGGAAAGCAAATAATAGCTATTGCTTTATAGTACACGATGAATAAAAAACCAAAGTTGTTTTAAAGTGGACCAATTACAACGATTTGCGCAAAAAAATGTATCTTATTCACTTAAATTAATAAGGTATAATAAAGACAATAAAAATTAGAGTGATTATTAAAAATTCATTACAGTACCTATCTAGGTACAAGTAGGCACCTAGGTACGAGAAAAATATATTATTATGGATTAAATAGAAATGGAGTTTCAAAGTGAAACTTAATAATCCTTTTTTATTCTATCTAGAATGGTTTTATTATGGAGAACATTCTCGTAAACATCCAAACCAAATATGACAATGAATTGATATTATCCTAGCACATAAATTTCAATACCTACAACAAATTGAAAAGTTTCATATTTTTTTAAAATGCATTTATAGATGGCTCAAATACACACTAAAACTTTGAAAAACCTTCACTAACTTAAATTCCTTCCATCCGTCTTTTTCATATCCGCACCTAGTGCTGCACACGTGCACAGGGCACAGCACAGTATCGGTACCCCAAGCGCATTAAATAATATGCACCGTAAATATTTTTTATTGCATTTTTTCACGTCTATCTTTTTGCAGGCACCGCGTTACACTGTTTGAGTTCCAATGAAAACTAATATAAGCTCTATTGTATTACGCTGCTAGCCGTTTAGAAAAGAAATTCTGAGCTTTTTACAACATCCCGCCAAATAACGACTCTCCATAATAATTATCAAAGCTTTCATTTGTTAAGCTTCGTTTTCAGGAAGCTTTTATTTTGGGGTTATTTTGTTTTTACTAGCACCACAATTAGAACAAATTGCCTCTTAGTCCAAGATTTAACATATTTGAAAAATCAGCGTTTGAATTACATTGATAAGTTTATTCATTAAGATATGTTCGAAAACTTTAGAAATAATAATCATGAACAGAATAATGAAGGTGTGAATGCGTTTCTCTAGGAATTTTTTTTAGGACAGCGTATTTTTAATGTTATAATAATCCAATTACTACACTTAAGTATAACCACAATAAATAGTTCCATTAACCTACTATAGTTAGTTTAATTTCAAGTTTTAACAAGCTGAAAGACATAGGTAATCGAAAAATAAACCTACGCTAATGAACCTGAATATTATGGTCTGCGTCTAGAATTTGTATTCTATTTTTATGCAGAGAACTTTATTTTTTTAAATTAATTATGACAGACGCAGGCGGTCGCAGAAGTACCGAACTTGATGTATATATGGCGGTTATTGCATTACAAAAATTATTTTGGTCTAAAGTAACAACTTTTTAAAACTGACATTTTGCTTAAATTTTTTTAAAGCTACCACACATAGTACGTATTTTGAAAAGTGCTAAAGGTACATCGCATATTGACAAAATTTGGAAATGAAGCAAGATTGCTCACGCATTTTCTCATAATGGAACTAAAACAACTTCGTGAGGATGTTTCACACTAATAAAGGCCACATTTTTGCATCGATCATATACCACAATAAAAAAGTCC